>MBFL02000009.1:68530-239645 GCA_001696595.2 Aspergillus hancockii
CCTCGGACCTGATGTATCTGCTCTTGTATCTTCATCAGGTCCGAGGAGAGTATTATCCGATATCTATCATCAACGGGTATTCTGCGCGCAAGAGCGATTTCGAGAACACGGAGGTCTTGAAGAAGGTTGCTAAGACTGCCAGCGATATCTTCCGTGTTTCGGATCGACGGCGGAAACAGGTCCCCTCGGTCGCATTTCTCGTGAATGTACTGGCGAAGGCTGTCCCCCATGGGATCAAAGAGGCTCACTTCTGCCAGGGTGGGATCCGAGAGGGGACCCTATTCCGTGGCATCCTGCCAGTCGTCCGCCAGCAGGATCCGTTAGAGGTTGCGACCATGCGATATGCCCGTTCATCGGCCCAGGCAATGGCTTATCTGGCATTTTCGTCCATCCCCAGCCCGACCAAGGAGAGATCCTTTCCTAGTTCGATAAGCGCACATGTGGTGCAGGCGTTTGCTAACTTCCTCTATGCGCACTCTGCCATATCCAAAGAATTGGCG
Organism: Aspergillus hancockii; assembly: GCA_001696595.2. Taxonomy (NCBI): domain Eukaryota; kingdom Fungi; phylum Ascomycota; class Eurotiomycetes; order Eurotiales; family Aspergillaceae; genus Aspergillus; species Aspergillus hancockii. The sequence continues at coordinate 69,031 of MBFL02000009.1, forward strand.
TCTACTACTGCTCTGTACAGTACGAGTACTGGCATCCTGGCAGAAGCACATGGTATACCGCATACGGACCGTGCTCGTCTAGCTTTGATGCTTCAGGAGAGATACGGTGGGGAGCTACCACCTCGCGAGATGGATTTCAAGCAAAGTCTCCGGGATCTTTTGACCCCTGAGGAAGTCTGGTGGACACGATATTTGGGGAAGCTTGGCTTGGTGATTAGCCGTGTGTATCCCACGGGAGCAATTGATCCATCTAGACCCCGGGCGCTACCGAAAGCGCGATGGGCCAACGATCTAGGAAAGCACCAGAATAAGGAGGGTATTGAGTTAAAGGTGTCGCTCCAGAAGGTAGCATTCGATCCGACCAGGCTGAAGCAAGAGTTAGGGAAGGACCTCAAGAAGATACATAAGGTCGGAAAGAGGAAGAATTGGATTGGAGGTCGACATGGCTGGGGAATGAAAGTGAAGGTCACTTTGGTGGAGGAAGACCTTCTCTAGCTGCTTTATTATGCTTATCCAAATTTGTTTTCAACTATTAATGGTTCTATTACTACTCTCCTCACCCATGACCAGATGGCTCGTTATCGTAATCGATATTTCACCGCGTCTCCTCCTCCTCCTCCTTCTTCTTTTTCTTCTTCTCGCCACCGGCTACTCCCACGAGATTCCCATATTTCAATGTATTCATAGTAGCAGCAAATTGCTCTGTCGATGGCGACACCGTGAGAATCATGGCCGAATAACTATCGCTCGTGTTCGAGCCTAGAAAGTGGTCGCGCAGCACCATCGTGAGAGGAGACGATCGGAAAGGAATGCGTGCTTGCTTCAGAGCTCGCGCTCGGATGACCTCTTTCAAGGCGAGAAGATCTGTATTAATCTGCCGACCTTCCTGTAGCTCCTGGGGGGTCTGCTTCGTCCGAGCAACGGCAGAGGTCGTCTTGTCGTGATAGTACTCAGATCCAGCCAGATCGACAAAAACCAGATTACCCCCGAGGCAGGTGTGGCCGCATGATTGGAAGACATCCTGGACCTTGTCCTCGGCATTGCGCACATAGCTCTCGAACTCGGCTTTCTTGGCTTCGGCGTCGTCAATCCGTGCCTGGTCTATCCGGTAGTCCGGGTTGGGGACATATCTGCCGTCTGAATCTTGAATTACTCCCTTTATATTCTCCTCGAGGTAAACATCCGTCGCGCGCTTTGCCACGGGGACTAATTCCGATTGTCGCTCGACAACCGCATCGCGAGCCTCGAGCAGCGCCCGTGTCACAATCTCCAGTTCCAGCACGGCATGCGTGCGCGAACTCTGGTCATGAATCGTCGATGTGCCCGTCGCTCTCAGCCTAAGTCCTGCCAGCAGCTCCTGACGCAAGTCGTCGAAACTCCAGCATGCCTTGGTGACGATCGGCCGGACTCGCACCTTGCCCTCTTCGAGGATTTCAGTTTCGCCACGGATATGTGTTTTCCCGTCATTTCCCTCACGGACGTAGCATTTGCGTCGTCCATTGAGCAGATCGAAGGCCGTGTTTTTGCGTAATTCGAACATGCGAATTCCAATACCCAGCTCATCGGCCGGATCCTCATTATCTCGGTTGAGACCCGCGAGGGTCTCGCTGAGATGTCGGGCGGCTGCTAAGCACAGGCCGAACTCGTCCGGGTGGTTGAAGTCGTACCCGATGATGGTATGCGATTTACCACTTCCGGAGTGACCGTATGCGAAGAAGTTGCATGATCGTCCGTTGAGTACATGGGGCAGTGTCGGTGCGACCACTGCTTGGAATACGGATTCGTTGTTGTCGTTTGCCTCGAAGACTTTGGTGAAGGCGTGTACGCTCTTCCATGGGCGCTCTGCTGCGGAGCGTGTGGGAGGGGTGAGGGATATGGATACCCGACTACTGTCGTTTTGGGTGTATGTGCGTTGGATTTCTATTGTTTTTGACTCGGTGGGTGGGAGTGGTCGCCACCGGGTGTATACTTTGAATTGGTGCATGAGGGGGAGCGAATCTCGAAGAAAGTATTCCAGAGTTGCTTTGTGGGAAGCTTGGGGGCTTGTTTATGTCGCGGGTACGACGAGGTATTTCAGGGGGACCGGTTCGGTGCTCGGTGTCCAAGTGTCATGCTTTCTCTCCTATATTTGGCCCTATACTGTTCCTGTTGGAGGGATACGAGGCTTTTGAATCCACTCGTCTTATCCCCATCGACCCACTATTACTCTATCCGGGGATTCGAAAGGTCCGAAAGTCCGTCAGAATATCGACACCAGTGATCGAGATCGACGTGCACTAATCACTAGGCGTTAAGGAGGGATTCCAATAGCATTTAGCGTCTTGGCGTAATAGTTCCAGAAAGCCTGTCTTTCTTCAGGGTACAAAATATCATTATCCGCTCATAACTCAATATCTACCTAGAAACTAGCCATTGACCATCACCGCCGTAAATCATAACTCCCTAGCTAGAGCACTTCCAAGCTCAATTTCTCCGGCCACCGATCTCGACTGATGACCTTGCATAGCTCCTCAGCCGTCAAATGATCCGAGACATTCTCCATCCTATGAACATAGACACACTTCCCCCCTCGAAACACCCATTCACCACCATTCTGATCCCATCCGCCTCCCCGAAATGCCCGCCACCCGCTCCGGGCCATCTGTTTAAGTGTTCTCCCCAGTCCGCGAAAGAACGATACCTGAGTATACGACGGGGGCCTCGTAATCCCCGCAACAGTCCTCTTCATATGTAGTTGCTCATAGATCTTCCCCTTCGGGTCCGTGTATATCGGGAACATCGCGGAGGTTTCCTTCACGTACGGGACGATCCCAACCGGGCTGCCACACCCGATGATGATCACCTGGGTTGGACCGGCGGAGTTCGGAAGGGAGGAGAGGACGGCCTCGGTCAGTCGCTGCGATATCAAATGGACGTAGTCTTGGTCGTAGGCGCAGAAGAAGTGGCGGACTTGTGTGACGTTTAGCGACTGTGCTTTTCCAAGGGCGGCGAGAGCCACTGCCTTGTACTTAAGGAGGAGTGAGATATTGAAAACTAATGAACGTACTGAATATTACTACGGTCGTGATATGGTCCCCTTTCCCTGTGACTAACTCGCCGAATCGGACGGGTGGGCCGGTCTCGGATTGGAGCTCGAGTTGGTATGCATCGCAGAGGTCTGTCTCGGTTGGAAGGTCGTCGGGGACTCTGATGATGTTTGTTTGGTCCATTTTGAGTAGGAGATGCGTTGTGTCGGGGACATTTATGTGTTGTTGTCTTCTATATCGAATAATTTTCTTTTTTTTTCTCAACAAAGGGCAGCATATTTCAAGCATATCGGCCGGCTGGTGGCTTATTCAGGTGGCAATAGTTCACATACCCGTATACTCTGATAAGGCTATTAGTGGTTCATCGGTCTTGACCCAGGCCTTTGAGAATGTGGTTGATCCTTTTACGGATCGAGATCTAGGGCTTCGTGACGTCATGGGTCCCTTCGATCTATGATCGGAAACTCTCGTTCTTCGTTTTGCCGATAGCCATTGGGACTATCGCCAGGCCCAGGCTTTTTGATGGAGCTGATCCGTGGCCAGTTAGGGCTTGTCATTAGAGTCTGTCACTAGTTCCTGTCACTAGTTCCTGTCACTAGTTCCTGTCAGCCCATTCTCCATGACTTGAAGGACCGTCGCTCTTACTCGGCGATACGTTTCCTCGGGGGAGATATATCGTGCTCATTGCCCAAATTAGTAGTAAGTTTAGGTTTTTACTGTGTTGACACTGTTCGTGATATGCGGGATAGATGCGCATCTGGTTCACGTGGTCTGGAATTGGGCGTGAACAAGGTTGAGACTTGGGTAAGGTGCTGCTGCTGTAATGGGTCGACACATGCCAAGATTTCCCGCATGGGTGACACGTCGATATCAGAGTCGATCCAAGTCCATCACAGCACGTTCACGCCTGTGTCTGACGAACGACGTGTAGAAACATCTTGGCCGTGAAATTGCCGTGTGGACAATTCCCCAGATGCAATATTTCCATATGCGGACATCAGCTATCCCGATCGACACGGCGATTGGCTTAGCTCTCACTAGAGCTCACTGGCCAGGCTCAGGAGCTTGTCCTCGAGCTCCAAAGTGGACATGGCACGCTAGCTGTGAAAGTAATTGGCATCCGGACGCAGCTCTAGTTATCAATCATGAACCATTTTCATACGACTGCATCCTGCGATCCCACGAAGGTTTTTTTTTTTTTTTTTTTTTTTCTCCTAAGAACATAAGACACACGATAAAAACCCGTCTTACATCCTCGCACCCGAGATATGCAGCATCGCTGGCCTAGTCCGCCCCGTTCGCTCCAACGGACATCTCGGGATTTGACTCCCGTAGATCTCTTTACCCTTGCATGTTCAAGGCGCGACAGGGAAGCCTCATTCGTCTATGATCTGCTGAACTGAGACACGAAAGTAATCCGGACAGTCCACGCCCGAAAATCTAGCCTTATTCTCGCTACAGCGACATCCTTCGCAAACTTTAACCATCGTGGTTTGTGGAGGTGCTTTTTCGGCCCTCCGTTCAGCCGGACGGGGGTGCTGACTTGGCTATGGACCAGCACGAAATCTTGCAGGAAGCTACTGCGGCTATTTAACTCGTATCTGGGGACTTGTCTGTCTGGGTGGAGAGATCCACCGGGAATTGAGAAGTGTATGGTTGATCTGGGGTACGGAATTGGACTTACCCCGGATTTTTGTTGCGGGTTGTGTTTCCGTTCGGCCGGATTGTCGCGACGATCTATACGAGTGGGAAGTATTGGTTGTTTGTGGCGTTTAGTGATGGTGTCTGCATATACATAAATACTAGGGCTGTAGGGACAATCCTACTCGTATTGTGCTTATCCTCATTCAGCTCCTTATCGTTTGTGTTGTTGAATTCTCACCCAGATACGACAATGACCGACCGCAAAATGGACAGCGATCTCGACCTCAATTACTCGAAGACATCCCCGAGCCCTGAGGCAACCGCAATGCCAGTGCTAACAACAGTTCCGACGTCTATCACGCTGTCCACGGAGCAATTTGAGAAGCTCTACCTTACCCCGTTGAGGCATCATCAGCCAGCCCTCACCAAAACATTTGGGAACCCTACTCCGTTGTATGTAGATGTGCACCCCATCTATTTGTTGGCTCCAATACTTATATAATCACAGAGCATTAGGGGGTTTTGTGGTGACCACGACACCGCTATCATGTTGCTTGATGGCCTGGCGAGGCGCCGGGGGGAGTGGAATTGCGTTCACGTACTGGTACTCTCGTCCGTATGGAAACAACCGGCTGACAGATACTAGGGGCCCGATCATCTTTCTCGGTGGAACTCTACTAGTCATCACCAGCATCCTTGAGTTCATCCTGGGGAACACCTTTCCCTGTGTTGTCTTCGGTACTATAGGTGGATTCTGGTTCGCCTTCGGCGCAACCCTAACACCAGCATTCAACGCCGCAGGTATCTTCCCTCCCCTCCCGTGGCATTGCTGTCGATTTCCCACCCTGACCATCACCAGCCCCATACTCGACCTCAACTACCAACACGGTGGAAGGCCTCTCCAGCCCCGAATTCCTAAATACATACGGTACGTCCCATCCCGACACCGCCCCCTCAACCTCCCTCCTCTAACCAATTCCCCCAGCATTCCTCTTCATCTCAATGGCCATCCTCGTCACAATCTACATGATCTGTGCTACCCGCACAAATGCAGTCTACGTCCTCATCTTCGCCGCCCTGATTCTCGTCTTCGTCTTCTTGGCCGCTGGGTACTGGCGTCTTGCGGATGCGGATGCGGTTGTTGGGAATCGGTTGATTGTTGTATGTATTTCCTTCCTCTTTCTTGAGGTGGCCTCTTGGGCTGATTGTGGGTTCGATTGATAGGGAGCTGGCGCTGCGTTGTTCGTGGCGAGCTTGCTGGGGTTCTATCTCCTTATTGTGCAGCTGTTTGAGGCTTTAGGGTTTCCGTTCCATTTGCCGGTTGGGGATTTGAGTGGGTATTGGGAGAGTCAGAAGGAGAGGTATGTCTTTTGCCGTGGGTTAGTGGGCTTCATATGCTGATGGGTGCTAGTGTTGCTGGGCGGGATGTAGAGCTGGGTGCGGGCGTGGGTGAAAAGTCGTGAAGGGATGTGCTATCTTTACTAAAACAATTTACAATTAGTCGGGTAGACCAACTCAGTGGGTGTATTTATGGCAGGGCTAAGATGCAACATATTACTACCGCATGCATGTCCTGTGGGCTGCAGTAGAAAACGCCATGTCAATTAAATTGGAGAAGTCGACACGCCTTCGGAGGCTATGCACAAATGCTCAGTCTCTAGTATGTTTATCTCTATTCTTACACTGCATTAGGTTTCTTGTTGCCACCATCATCATCAGATGATGATGATTCGTCGTCCGAGTCACTCTCCGAACTGGAGGAATCTTCATTTTCATCCTTCTTCTCGCCTTGACCCTCCTCGCCCGCGTCCTTTTTACTCTTCTTGTCCTTCTTGCTCTTTTTGCTTTTCTTGCTCTTTGTCTTTTCCTCCTTCGCCTGTGCTTCGGCAGCGTCCGCGTCATGCTTCTGTTTCTTTTCGTCCAAGGTTTTCTGCACCCACGACTCTACCTCGGTGATGGCCTCCAGCGGAGAGTACTTGTGGCACAGCAAGTAGCCCTGGATCTCCGCTGGAGAGAAGCTCAGCTCAGGAATCTTGTCCGCAAACGTTGCCGCCAGCTGGTCCATGTCAACCTCGGACGGGCTCGGCGCGTCACGGAGGGTTATCGCCTGGTCGCTCGCTGGTAGAAGGGGGATTTTCTCGGAGTGGGAGCCTTCGAGAATGTCCTCGTACTGTGCTCCAATGACGGGCGGGGCGTCACGGAAGAGATTCTTAAACATCTGAATCATCAAATCGCGATTAGCCAGTTTAAATTCAATCTGGTAGTCCACTCGACCCGGTCGGACCAGCGCTGGATCCAGGTGCTCCGGGTGATTGGTGGTCATGATGAGCACGCGGCCTTCCTGGGCGGCCACGCCATCAATCGTATTCAGCAACGCCGAGAGCGAGATCTTGTTGTTTCCCTTGCGCTTCTTCTTTGATCCCCGCCGATTGGTCACGTCGTTGGTGTCGATATCTTCTAGCAGTACCAGGCATCGTCGCGGCAGTTCCTGGAATAGCTGTGCGAGCGCGTCTTCCGTCAGCTGGTTGGCGTTCAAGTCGAGGATGTACACATTCAGTCCCAGGAATCCTCCCGCGGCAAACGCGAGACTCGACTTGCCCGTGCCTGGGAGGCCGTAGAATAGATAGCCTCGTCGGTAGGGGATGCCTCGATCGCTGTACCAGCGCATGGTGCTGGGGTGAAGATATTGCTGGACGTCTCGGATGAAGGTGCTCTTGTCTCCCTGGTCGAGAATCACGGTGGATAGCGGTCTGGCCGGGCGCGCGGTGGATCGAGCCCAGTAGAACTCATTGTCGTAGGCCCGCTTTGCGGCGCGATAGATGACGGTTTTACCTTTCTCCTTCTGCGAGTACTCCACGCGGGCTTCCAACAACAGCTGTTTCAGGATGGTCGCATCCCAGCCTAGACACGAGATGCGCAGCTTTTCCGTCCGCATGTAAACTGTCGATCTGTTTTCCTCCATTTCCCTAGTCAGGGCCAGGTGTCGGCCGAGATACTTGAAGTAGTGGGTCCCTTCGGACGGCGACCAGAGCAGCTGACGGGTGTTGGCCAGCGACGCCTTCCATTCGGTGTCATTGGACTCTTCCACGTCCAGAAAGTCGTCGTTGTCGTCGTCGGAGTCGTTATCACCGAATAAGTCCATTCCACTCGTCAGGGAGGTGCTCGCGGTGAGGCGATTCTCGTTCTCGTTGAAGCGCTGCTTTGACAGCCAGTAGAGGAGATATTTGTATGCGTCATCGTGTGATTGCACCTCGATGGAGGAGTAGAAGAAGCCCAGGGGCATGGTGGCATAGCGATCTAGAAGGATCTTGGCGATGTATGAGCCGACCGCGAAATACGAGAAGTAGAAGAACTTCCCGAAGGAGGACTCCATTCTGGCGGTGGCTTCACGCGTATGCAGAGAAACGAAAGAGAGAGAATGATGAATGGGAGCCTGTAGTAGAGACGGAGGTGAAGGTGAGCGTGAAGGTGTTTTTATAGTGACTGTCTTGGCGCCTGTAGGCTTAATTGGGACAGTCCAGCGGATAAGCCTCCGGCTGCGCGCTGCGGCTCTTTTGAGATTAGTGTGCTTGGTTGCCTAGCTCACATGACTGGCGGTTGTGTTACATCTTCTGTCTGAGAATTTGCACTGGCTGTGTGAGGTTGATCTGTTTCTGAATAGCGGTTTCGTTCTTTCATACCTTATTCTTCTTTTGTTCTTCAATTCCCACCTCACGGCCGAATGACGTCACTGGACCCCTGATCCAGCAGGCAAACATAGAAACCCTTATCGCCGACTAACCCCGATTCAGGCACCGCATCCCCTTCCAACACTGTCCCTTCCGTCCGGTCCAACTGTCACTGCGAGGCCGGTCGAGAGATCAAAGAGTTCCTCCCAAGGTGCATAACTGGACCGATCATCTACCGTATTGACCACCCGTGCCTCCTCCACGCACTTTTCCACCCATGAGAGGGAAATTACCGTGCGAACGCGGTTGACGTAGGGCTCCTCTTAGGCGTGGAGAGCTTGGAATTCTGGATCGCTATAAACCCGATTAAGTTCGGCAAAGCTACGAAAGTAGAATTCAATCGTTACGTCGTGCTCCTATCGAGTCAAACAGCAATGTCAGCCGAGTCGGCGATTCGTAACGTTAGGGACTCACATCTTTGATCCAGCCGGCGATTGTGCCGCCAATTCATCTCGTCAGCAAAACTGCGGTAATTCACAGGCGAGTAACACTAGTCGAAAACGCATGCTTAACAAGTTTTCGACCAGCAAAATGTGTGATGTGCTGTGGATTCACCTGCTGATACATGGTGATGCCGTGCTTTGCGGGGAGTTTGCGGCCTTGACCACGCAGTCTCGGGCGAAGTCATGGCCTTCTCCTCCCTGGCGCCCCTGGCCCTTATAGAGCTCGATTATCGTCGCAATAAACGGGGGGGGTCTGATTGGATGTCGACATCATCCTGGTGCCTTCAAAGACCTTAAGATAATGGAAGCTTGTAGGAGTGATAAGTCGAGTAAGACCCGTCTTGTCAAATATTACAAGCTGATGTTCAGCGCAGCTCATGATGCCCTGAAGAGTCTAACCATGCGCTGGAGGAAATGAGATGTCGTCTTCATCACTTGTGTAGTGCGATTAGGACTTACCGAGGTTCAGCATCGTCAAGGGTGTGCTCTCGTACGATGTCATTGGATCCTGATATCCTGGTGTTTATATTAATCAAGCATTTCTTCCCTAATCACCGCTAAGTTCATCTGGCCACTGATGGTTTAGATTAGTGATCATATGGAGATAGATCCGATGAGCATCCCAAGGAGAAGCTTCTATACGTCGACAGCTACTTAGTATACAGATAGTAGTGGTGTGGATATTGCCAGCCTTGATGCCCCAGGCACCCAATAGCTGACCCCACGTGCCAAGACTGTCGAAAAGGGGATAGTGGCGATCTGCGGTCTTGACGCAAGCACGCAATCGGCACTTGAAGAGTGACTTCACTTCGGTTTCTTCATTCAACTTCCTCCATTGACTCTGTCAACTTCTCCCAACACACTCAAGCATCTCACAATGGCATCAATTCTTCCCCGTGCCGGCCTCCGAGCCTTCACTGCCCTTCCCCGGGCCACAGCCCTGCCCAGAGTCTCTCTCTGCTCCAAGCTTCCCCGCGCACAGCTTCTGGCCCAGCCCATCGCGCGCCGTTTTGTCGCAAGCATCCCCCAGGAACAGCCCCGTCTGCGTCTGGGATCAACTGGTACAATCCTCGCCATGCGGCGAACCCAATTGAATCATTAATCTAACCATCCGTGTAGCTCCGAACTTCAAGGCCCCCACCACCCACGGCGAGATCGATTTCCACGAATTTATCGGCGACAGCTGGGCCATCCTCTTCTCCCACCCAGCCGATTTTACCCCGGTCTGCACCACAGAGCTCGGTGCGTTCGCCCGGCTGAAGGGCGAGTTCGACAAGCGCGGTGTCAAGATGATTGGACTGGTGGGTGTTAATAGTGTTAATGTCGTTTAGCTCTTGGGGGCACTGAGCTGACCAATGCAACTATGTGCAATAGAGTGCCGACGATCTCAGCTCTCACGGTGAATGGGTCAAAGATATCAACGAGGTCGGCAACACCAACGTTCAATTCCCCATTATCGCCGATGCCGATCGCAAGGTCGCCTTCCTCTACGACATGATCGACCAGCGCGATCTGGACAACATCGCCGAGAAGGGCATCCCCTTCACCATCCGTGCCGTCTTCATCATCGACCCCGCCAAGAAGATCCGTCTGACGATGCTGTACCCGGCCTCGACCGGCAGGAACTCCGCTGAGGTACTGCGCGTCATTGATGCCCTGCAGACCGCTGACAAGAAGGGTATCGCTACCCCCATTGACTGGACTGCCGGTGAGGATGTGATTGTGCCCCCGTCTGTCTCGACGGAGGATGCGAAGAAGAAGTTCGGCGAGGTCCGCGAGCTGAAGCCGTACCTGCGCTACACCAAGGTCTAGACCCGTGTAAAAGAATCTTGTACGATATAAAAGTGTAATAAGAATGAAATAATTCGACAACACAATCCGGTCGAACTCTCGCTGGACTGAAAGTAGCGAGATACAGCAGAAATGACGAGAATGAAGGAAGCCAATGCGGAATCGGGCGAAGAAAATTTCAAGAAATGCTCATATATCTCATATATACCTACCGCCAGGATTAACGCTAGAAGAACCCGATGCCGTGAAGTACCTCTCCCAAAAATGGCGTCGCCGAAAAGAACGGCCGTCACAGACCGCCCCGAGTCTGGAGCCGAACCCTACCTTATCGGGCCGAAAGCCCTCCATCAACGTACGGAGTCAACCATGTCCGAAGGGACATGCACTACTAGCGTATAAGATCGCCAGAGGGGGGAAATGCCCCTTCCATACAGGAGAGACTTTTCTCCATAGCTCCCCCACATCCCCGCAAGTACTAAAGTTTGTGTCTCAGACCGGAACCGAAGCCATCCAGGCTCCTCCATGGACGCCGTTCCGCCGGAACCGTGATCAAGCAATGTACTTATTTCAGCGTCCTCGCGACCATTGTAAATAAAGTAATTCAAAAAACAATTGCATTCATTCTCAAGTTACCTTTCCCATAACCCAAAATGTCCACAGATACCCATCCAGTACGTTCTCCTTAACCCCAATCGCCGCCACAACTAACCGTCTCTCAGTCAACAAACAAAGCCTCCGTCCTCCGCCCAGGAGGTACGTTCTATTACGAAGACCGCGAAATCCCCTCCCTCCAAACCGGCCGCGATGTCATCGTCCGCATCGTCGCAACCGGCCTCTGCGGCTCAGACGTAAACCCCCCTCCGCTCCCCTCCTTCCTCTTCAAACCTCCAAGCCAACCCTAACTAAGAAAACCCCCCAAAAAACAGGTTCACTACTGGCAACACGGCCGCATAGGCCGCTACATCGTCCAAAACCCCATAATCCTCGGCCACGAATCCTCCGGCATAGTAGTTTCCGTCGGGCCCAAAGCCACATCCCTCAAACCCGGCGACCGCGTCGCCATCGAACCCGGCATTGCATGTAACGTATGTCCACCCTGTCGCGCCGGCCGGTATAACCTGTGTCACGAGATGCGGTTTGCGGCGACTCCGCCCTACGACGGTACTCTGGCGGCTTATTACCGCGTACCGGTTGAGTGTTGTTATAAGTTACCGGGGCATGTTTCGTTGCGTGACGGGGCGCTCGTTGAGCCGTTGGCTGTGGCTGTACACGGATGTCGGCTTGCGGGGGATCTGCAGGGGAAGAGGGTTATTGTGTTCGGGGCTGGACCGGTGGGACTGCTTTGTTGTGCTGTTGCTAAGGCGTTTGGGGCGAGCACGGTGGTGGCTGTTGATATTGTTGCTAGTCGTCTTGAGGGCGCCAGCAGGTTTGGGGCTACGGGGACGTATTTGATGAACTCGGAGTTGGCGCCGGAGGGGAACGCGGAGGTCTTGCTTAGAGATTCTCAGCTGGGGGAAGGCGCGCAGGTTGTGCTCGACGCGACTGGTGCAGAGCCGTGCTTGAATTGCGGGATTCATGCCCTTGCGCCTGGGGGCACATTCGTGCAGGTTGGACTTGGACGGCCGAATTTGTCACTGCCTGTGGGTTTGATTTGCGATAAGGAGGCGGTGTTCAAGGGGAGTTTCCGGTATGGGCCTGGGGATTTTGAGTTGGCGGTGGGTTTGTTGGGGGAGGGAAGGGTGAAGGTTGATGGGCTTGTTACGGATGAGTTTTCGTTTGAGCGGGTTGAGGAGGCGTTTAGGCATGTTGCTGGACGGGGTGGGATTAAGAGTGTGATTTATGGGCCGGGGGTAGATGTTGAGGCTGCGAAGCGGTGCGTATAGAGAGTGTGTGATGGGGTCGTGTACGGGATATCATTCTAAGCGTTATGTATGTACATTAGAAAAGAATAGAAATAGATGTTAACGTTAACTGCCCATCCCGTCCCAGGTCATGTCCCATAGCCAGTACATTCCGCTCTCGCCGTTGCCTAGATAGGGGTCTTCTACACCCATTGGGACTGTGCCGGCGCCGTCCCAGCCATAATCGACGGGCACCTGCCAGGAATATTGGGGGTCGACGCTTTCGTGAGGCGGGTGCTGGCTGTTGTGGCTTTCGCCGGAGAGGGTATTGACGGACCGGTCGATGCCTGGAGGTAGGACTACCAGAAACACATATTGTTAGCCATCATCAGTAGCTATAACCTGTCAAAAAAAAAAAAAAATATGGAAGTGGAGATACCATGATGAACAGTAGTCAAGCTCTCATTCAAACGTACAGCCCTGCCCGTATCCGGTCGAACATGACTCCCCACAAGCGGATCAGACAACCCAATAGTCCCATCCAGCGGCAAACGAAGCGTATCCTCAACCGACATCCGACCAAGACCCGCCGGCGCCTGCGCAACATCATGGCCATGACCCAGCCGTTGAGGAATCCCCGCAATCAGCCCGAATATGACTTCCGACTCGCGACGGAGCAGCATCGTCACCACGTTCTTCAGGACCGTGAGGCTTTGCTTGGACAATGCCGACCGCGTCCCGATGAGGTCCTGCAGACGGAGGATCCGGGTGATGGCCCGCTTGACGACCTGCGCTGTGTCGGAGAGCGGTTCGGCGAGGGCGATGACGACGAGCACGATGGCTGCATTGAAGAGGTTGATGGCCAGGAAGGCGACGAGGTGGCTGTCTGTTGCTAGCTGGGCAAGCACGGGCATTTCGGTCACCCGGGCGGTTCGGACGGCGGCGTTCATCCAGAGGTCGGAGCTAGCCATGGTGACCTGGGAGGTTGGGAATGGGGTTTCGAAGGAGAGGCCGGGCGTTGAGTGAGTGGAGGATGCCGCGGGATGGGATGCCGGTGAGCCGCTTTCGCTGCTGCCGTGGGTTGGGCGAGTTGTCGAGGTGAGGTGGTCCACTTGGCGGGCTAGGAGGGGGCGGTGGAGGACGATGAGGACGTTGTCGTAGGTTAGTTGGAGGGATAGTGATTGTAAGGCGTGGGCTCTTGACCTGGGTGTTCCGTCTGGGTGGTAGTCGCGGTCAAGGTCTAGGGCTAGGTGGGCGGGGAGACTGGATCGCCATCGTTGCAGGTCTTGCGTCGCATGTTTGACGGAGGATGCGTATGTGTCTCCGGCTAGGTGTTGGGATGTGCGGAAGGTGCGTGAGCCGAATATTGCTTCCAGCGCTGGTGATGCGATCAGGTAGAGGCGGTTCAGCTCCCGCTGGTACGCGGAGTAGCAGATGGAACTGCCCTCGGTGGATGCCGGTGCACCAAAGGATGGGCTTTCTAGCACGTCGGCCGGCATGCTTAGATTGCAATCCTTGTCGTTAATCCCCAAGGGCCTGCCGTAGGTGATGGACGCGAACCGGTCCCACGTGTAGATCGTCCACCAGACTCGTTTCCTTTCCTCGATGTCTCCGAATTCGCCTTGGACGGGTTCTCGGTGCATCCCCAGCGCTTGTGACATTTTGATTGTCGCCCCCAATAACGCGAAGGAGAGGTTGGGCCGACCGTGGTAGACATGATGCGAGCCGAGGAGAATGCACGCCTGCACCGCCGTCACGGAAGGCTGGTCCATCAATTCGACCAGGTTCGCCTCGACAATCCCTATCAAATCAACGCTCCACTGCCGCCAGTGATCGCTATTGTCGTCGCTCGTACTTCGCTGGGACCGGTACCACGCGGCCATGCCCAGCATAACCGCCAGCAGCAGGAGGAACGGCTTCTGCGAAGGTGACGCCGAGCCATCTTCGATCGAGCGCAGCCGTCTACGAAATTTCGGCTCATACACCACGAGCGAAAACCAGTGGATGGCACCGAAATACTCCTCCAGCAGCTCGTACATCAGCTCGCCCAGGGGTAGCGGCCGGCCCAAGATCGACGAGATGGGCAGCCGTTGGCCCGGGATGGCCGACGTCGCGATCGGTGCACTGGTGCTGGCTCGGTAGCCGGGGATGGCGAACGTCGTTCGCTCGTCGATGTGCTGGCTCCCTAATTCACAAATCTTCCGCGCCAGGCCCATGGCCGACTCGGCCTCGCCGCAGTCGATGGTCGACCGGGCGCTGTGCGCCTCCGCCGGAAGGAACTCTGCATCGGGCGTGTCGCTGGCCACCCGCGGTTGATCCGACATGTCCACTTCATTTGAAGGCCTGACATCTTGATCCGGCGGCTGCTCGGCCGGGACCCTGCGTGGGGTTTTGGACTGACGCCGAGTACTATTTCTCGAGGTTCTTGGCCGGGATCCCACTCGGCGGCTGCTGCTGCTGCTGCAACAACGCTCCATATTAGCCAAGAAGACACTCTACAAGGCCGTGTTTTTTGGGCAACCTACTTTCGAGGGGTTTCCTTCTGCCGGCAGTCAACATTCGCTCGCTCGCAGAGCGTGCACGGTCGAAAAGGATCGCACTGTAGGAGGACCGGCCGTTATTTTAGTAGAAATTTCCCATGCCCGAAGGACAAATTCGGCCTACCCGGGATTTATGCAGCCGACATCGTTCGCACGCACTGCTAACCCGCGTCGGCAGCGACGATCGCAGATGTCTTCTTGTTCGCGCTGACCGTGGACTTTCGGCGCTGACTTGTCTTGTCCGACGATCAACTGTTGGATCGGTGTAGGGCGATTCCGAGGCCATGGCAGTTTCATGCAAGGGTCGGATGAGTGTTGGGGGGACAGCGATTTTTGGGCAAATTTCGGGTTTATTCCCCACACGTCTTACGGATGGCCCACCGGGAGAGATTCCATGGATTGACATTGAGTTTTACCTCGGGTTGCTTACGAATATCAGGCAATTGATTGCGATACTTATTCGAGGGCCGTGGGAGATCGTTAATTCCGTGAGTTCGTTGGTCTAAATCGTTGTAGCCATACATAGTAAAAAATAGGAAGTATATATACACTCTTCCACAGACACCCCTAAACCCTCTCATGATACTCGGTATGTCCTTCGTCATGGTTAAACTCCTGCTTTGCCTTGGAGATCGACGCACTCTGGTGCGTCAGCTCATGTTCCATCTCAATATACCGCACCGGCCGCGCAACACTAATCGCCTCCGGATTCCCATTGACAAAGATACTGTGATTCTCGCGGAAGAAAACATCGATATCCTCCAGTGCACGGTTCGCAGTCTCAGGGTAAACGAAATACACAATAGGAATGAACGAGAAGTTGAACACCGTCCAGATAATATAGAACTTCCACCCCAGATTCTTGATCCCGACCGGCGTAACCTCAACGACCATAAAGTTCATCGCCCAGTTCGTCGCCGTGCCCAGTGCTGCTCCCTTTGTCCGCATGCTGAGCGAGTTCAGCTCGACGGGCAGCAGCCACCCGATACCCTGGTAACTGCATCCGAAGAACAGGTAGTAGCAGAAGAAGAAAGCGACCGCGGCGGCGGCTACCTCCGTCTGGTGGGGGTATCCGGGTTTCTCGCTGAAGCGGAGCAGCACGGTGATCATTAGGTAGCAGATGCCTTGGCCTAGTGCGGCCCAGATCATGAGCTTGCGGCGGCCCCAGCCGTCGATTTTGGGGATGGCGAGCATGCCGGCGATGAGGTAGGAGACGGAGTTGCAGGCTGCTAGGAGGCGTGAGAGCGTTTCCGAGAGGCCGACGGATTCCATGAGGACGGTGGGGAGGTAGTATGAGGTCACGTTGATACCTGCTAACTGCTGCATGGCTTGCGCGCCGGCGCCCAGGAGCAGACGACGGACCATGCAGGTGCCGCCCTGGTCGCCCGTCTTACCGCGAAGTAGCTCGCTCCAGGAGACGCCGTGTTCTCGTTCGTATTGCACAGCTGTAATGATCTCGGTGTAGGCGGCAATGATCTCGGGTTCGTTGACGTCCTTGTCTTCTAGATCAGCGATGATTTGCTGCGCGTTCTCCGTTCTGTCGTGGCTGATCAGCCACCGGGGCGACTCCGGAAGCCATGGGACGGTGGCGTAGAGAACGAAAATGAAGATGAACTGGAAGGCTAGTGGAAAGCGCCAGGAAGCCGGTCCGGGGACAAAGGAAAACCCGAAGGTCATCCAGTTGGAGAGGGAGTAGCCGGCGATGTTGAGGATCATCTCGATGATGACTAGCTTTCCTCTCCATTTTATTTGGGACGTCTCGCCCTGCCACACTGGTGCCGTGGCCGTGTTGATGCCGTTACCGATGCCGGCAACAATACGGCCGACGATCATTTGAGGGACGCCGTAAGCTGCGGTTTGCAAGATGGCGCCTATCGACATGATTGTTGTGCCGCATAGGATTGTCTTCTTTCGACCCCATTTCTCCCCGATGTACATGGCGGCGATGGCTCCGACTAGACACCCGACGTCGTAAATGGCTGTGATGGTTCCGATAAGGCTTGCGTTACCGTGGAGGTGCAGTACATCCAGGAAGTCTTTGGTTACGATGACCCCCCCTGTATGAAGATTAGGATTAATCTGTTATTAAAGATGACAATGGCAGACACAGAAACATACCGAACACCCCTTGATCATAGCCAAACAGCATCATGTCCGTTGCACACGCAACTGTCACCCAGAATGTCAACCAACCCCCTTTCAAGCCAAAGTATGGCTCACTGGGTTTACCGCGAGCCATTGCAGTGCATTCGATAAAATTAAGATCCAACCAACAATGCAAGTACAGAAGTACATAAGCAAGACAGTGTTTACTCCCGTACACATGGGAAATTCTGGGGTGATTATATGCTCGTCAAAACTGCCCTAGGATGTATATCCACTCGAGGGACTAAACTACGAAGACGACGAAGTTTATGGTAACCCCACTGTTGCGACATCTCAGGCCATGGCCAACAGGGACTAAAACAGGATTAGTTTGTTTCGGAGAGGAAATATGGAGAAGATTGCCCATGGGGATGAGCGTGGTTGCGGTTCCGCCGGAACTTACAACGGTCCAATACTCGGTTCCGGTCAGAATTGGCTGGCGGCAACACAGCACAATCACTAGGGAGATCGACGTCATGATCTGCCGGACGGGGTCCTAGAAATAGTAGAATGATTATGAGCGATTTTCCTCTTTTACGGGCACATCATAGAGGACGTCGCGGAACGTGACATTCGTGGAGGATTGGCGCATAGTGAGCATCAAGAGTGCGGCAGTGCTTTTCCCGCTTTGGTTCGGTTCGGGTCCAGGTTCTTTTCAGCTTCAAGGGATGAATGCTATCATTTCTTGGCCATTGGAGTTGGACAGGGGCCAGATATCCGTGAGGTATCCTGCTCTTCGTTCCGGTAAAATATACATTGGACGGCTTGCCGCGTCGCTTGTCGGCTTCTCGACCTTGTCGGTAACCCGTATGACATACGTCCGATAATTCGGGAACCATCGTACAGCGTTCTGCGTAATATTTTCACTTCCCCTTGACGTCGCTCAGCGAATCCTTTCCGTACTCACGGCTGATGTGGTCATCATTATTAGGACAGCGTTGCAGTGCCTCCTCCAGCGCCCCATTCAAGAGATCTTCCACTTGCGAACACCATTCAAGAAAATCGGACTGTTCAAGCCTGCGACGGCAAGAAGATAAGATGGTAAAGCTTATAGATAAGTATGAGCAAATATTCTCGGATTATCATTAAGTAGAGAAAGCACGGCATATCCAAGAAATGAAGTGGTGGTGAATGATACCAGTGGTTTCTCTCAAGCCATAGCCAATACAGTATTGACAAGCTCTAGATATAATAGGGAGACCCCTTACGCCTCGCTTATTTTATGGGTTGCAAATGAGATTTAATACCAAGAGTGAGAGATTCAGAGCACGAGGCAGCGCTTTAGGGTTACGCGAAACCGTCAAGTATCCATTAACGCTAATGTACCACCGTGGCAAACCTCTTCTGTTCCTCCTCGTCTTTCGCATTCACGGCAGAGTATATACTGTTCAGCAACACCCCGCAGTGGTTTGCTGTTGACACATCCCACAGTCTCGTAGCAACCGACCTCCACCTCTTGAGCGCAGCGACTTTTGCTGGATCCCAATCGTTATCGGAAATGAGCCTGCTTCGTATCTCTACCGCTTTGAAAAAAGCTACCCTAGCATTTAACAGGTCTCCGTGCGCTTCCTGTCCGTCACCAAGCAAAAAGAATGTCAGCGAAGCATCAAGATTCAACTGTCGTTGTTGACTGTAATCAAACTCGTGGCCGAGGTCATCTAGACGTACACACAAAGTTCTAGCGATATTTACCATCTCGTTGCGCCTTCCCTCACTTCTGAGCCAGCGCATTGCAGTGTGCCACAAACAAAACGTCTCGTGACTGTATTTCCCTAACTGGTCGTCAATCAGACGCAGATTACTTTGAATTTGATTTGATGCCTTTCCTTTGTATAGATCGTAGAATGCACCGGGATCAGCCCTCGGAAAGCTCGCCTGGTTGTAAGAATAATGAGCTTTAAGCCGTTTGGCTTCATCCTGATTATGTCCGACTCTTGACATCCACAGATGTCGACAGTAAGCACCAAATGCCAAGTATAGATGACCGGTTGAATCCAGATGCAATTTCATCTGGGATGCGAACATGAACCTGCGTGGATCATTCTCCGGTAAGACCTCCCTTGCCCAGCCACAAAGAAACTGTGACATTAACTGTTGAATCATATCATGCCCATCCCTCTGGAAAAGGAGTAGAATGGCGAGGATATCTGAGAATTGCCGGTGATGGTAATTCTGTACGACAGATTCATGGCGTAAAAAGGCAGTCAGTCCGTGTCAAGGGCCCGCCCTTATCATGTTCGCCTGCATTGAATTGTTTCAAAGCATCGAAGACCAGGTTGTGTAGGTAACTGAGCTCTGTCAGCCCAGCTCGGAGCTCAGCACTTCTGGCATATAAACCCCGCTCATCGGGTGCCCATCGGCCGGATTCGAAGGAGGTCTCAAAATGAACCCGTGTATAAAACAGCAGTCGCTGGAAATTCTTAAAGGTGTCTGGGTGACTTAGATAAGTCAAATTGGAAGATAGAGGAATGAAGATGGAACTTCTGCGCTTTGGGATTTTGACTCCCTCACGAGGCTTTTTCTTTCCCAGGCAATGCCACTCATAATGCCGCTTAATTTCGTCGTTATCCAGAAGTACATCACCAGCAAAGATTAAACAATCCCAGATCCGTTCTGCCGAGCCTAACGTCTCCTTGAAGGCCTTGATAAATTGTACCTTCTCAGTCGAGAGGTTCTTGAAGATTCCGTTTTTCCTTGTCCAGCGTTTCCAGTGATCAATCCTAAGCGATGTGATTAATATATGAAAGCACTTCACTGGTGTCTCATAACATACGATCCTTGGGGCTCAGTAGCAAAATTCCTTCGCTCCAGCTCCGCTTTATCCTGTCCCAGCTCCCAGCCTTCAATTAGGTAAAGTCGACTTATCTCAAAGCGGCTATCATGGTATACCCTCGCTCTTCTAAGCTCATCCATGATCGACTTGGCATCCAAATGGCTCTTAGGTGGAAGGATATTATGAGGTGCACATAGTTTGTAGCTTGCACCTGCTTTGGCATAGCGTTTGATTGGGTATCCAAGTTGTTGTAGCATTCAGCAAAGGAAGATTATGTATGTGTAGACCAGCCTAAATGATAGTGCAATAAGCTCCTAAACACCCAGCAGGTTTGGGTGTTTGCTTAAAGACCGTGATAGACTGCCTGAGCGTCGACAAGCCAAGGCTCGGCACTGTTGACGTGGAACGCCTCACCCTGCCTCCCAGTGAGTCCTGTCCAAAGAATCAAAGATGTCCGCACATTTCTGGAACACCTTTTATTGGAGGTAAACAACGAACTAATGCGCACTTTTGTTCGCTTCTTTCTGGAGCTAATATTATTTGAGGCTAGTATATCTGATTCAAGCGGTCCTGTATGTTCAAGATAGGGCACTTTGATTGCTTTCGTCAAGTATAGTAAGATATCCATGGTGCAGGACAGACCATCCATGAACATGCGAACTTCCCCATTGGAGGTAGACCTTTGTCTTATAAAAGGGCAGTCCCTCACCGTGGCTGCCTTTGTTCTTAGATATACCCTTTATCTACCTTCATAAGACTCCTGACTGAACAAACCCTTCCACTGCGCATAGCGGCCATCTTTCCTTCTTTCCCAAAACTCTACTTCACCAACTTCTCCATTCACAATGCTCATTCTAGATGGTTGGAAAGCTTGTCCGGATCGTTAAATCTGAGATAAGGCGGTACGTTTTCGAGCAATGATATCACCTGCTCGTGTAGTGTCTCAGACCTTGTCTGTAATAAATTATCTGACAACGCTGAAGACTTCTTCGAAAAACAGGAAATCGAAATGACAGATGATGTACAGCCTCAGAACCACTTTACTTACAGCCAACATAGATTGGGAGCAGACTGTTTCATTGTTGCCGGCTGCGGTGGAGTTGGAAAGTCGTCCTACATCAAGTCGATCATAGGGGAAGATGTATATGTCGGATCGACTCTTGAATCTGGTAATCGATATCGATGCACAAACACTATACAAGGCTGACAAGAGCTAGGTACAAATGCATTCAGTCTAGTGCCTACACGCATCAAAGGCAAACGCTGCTTGTTTCTTGACATGCCCAGGTTTAATACACGTGATTTCGATGACTGGGGCATCTTCTTCAGGCTCGTGACCGCCATGGCCCTGATTCAGCGATATGTCGTGTTTCGTGGCGCCCTATATCTGGACTTCATGGAGGATAACCGTGTTACACCTGCGATGGTAAAGATTCTGACCTGGCTTTCTCTTTTCTGTGGTCAGCGCTACATCGTCACGATCATCACCACAAGGTGGGATGGTTTAGACGAGGATGGCATCGAAGAAAAACCTGCTCGTGTTGAAAGATGGAAGGAGAGCGAGTTACTCCAAAGTTTTATTCAACATGGAGCTAGCATCTATCACCATGGGCTTGTGCAGGAAAATGGTAAGTACCGAACACTGCACATTCGAAAGAAAGCCGAAGACAGGAGCTCACTGGCCCGGAATAACATCGATGAACGCTACCGAGACCCCACGACCCTGCAGCTTCAGGTCTACATCGAAATCGCAAATGGGACTACTGTCGACAGGACAGAAGCTGGTCGGTGGCTGAAAAACCATGGTGAAGCAAGCTCAAATCCATCATCGGGAGGTTCTTCCTCCCACGAAGAAGACCAAGAGCAGCAGCAATAACGCCAACGGGCCGATCAAACAAATGGCGGTGATGGCGCCTCTCACAGAGCCTACAGTGAGGGCGGTTTTGCAGAATTCTGGAGAGATCTTCGATACAAGGATGTCAAGCCCTGGCTCAGCCTTCTCTTTAGGGCTGCAAGGATATACGCGTCTCGCTCATCCGAGCGGGCGGCATTTGACGAGGATCCTTCATTTAGCATGTTTGAAGACGAGAAGGATCCTACTGATTATTTCTTTACTTCTAGTGATTTCGTGCCTTCTGATGACTTTTCCTCTCCCCAGAAAAAAGATGACGGTTGGTCATGTGTGGTCATGTAGATTGACGCTTGAAGGACAATCTACTACCCAGATCACTGGTCTGGTCTGATTTCAGCCCTTCCTTATCTGTTTTTTATATTTATGATTTGTGGATACTTTGATGTTATGTTACTGAAATTGAATAATGCAATTGTCTTGAACTTCAGCAAGGGATATTATCGCGAGATACTCTAGATTACCTTCTTTTCACGGATGCTTCAGGCCCGGTTGCGGGCAAAACGGAGACGTGGAAACCGTCAATGCACCGTGCTAAAACGAGATTCCCTATTAGATACTCTATAAGACGGTAAAGTCAGTAAGCTACACCTTTTCGGAAAGGCATAGCTTTCAACTCTTCCGAGTGAGCGGACAGGATACTGATGCAAAAAAGCAGTTCACTGATACACTCCCTTCATCCGAGTGCGCGAGATTTTTGTATGGTATTTTCAAGTGGCAGAGTACAGGGATTGTTAGTAATCACCTTCGCCCAGGAAAACCTCATCAGGTAGGCTCAAGGGGCCTGAGTTCACTGAGATAACTACCGCTTCCCCAACGATGGCTTCTTCAACGCTGACAGAAGTCAGATACAACGACGGACATGCGATGACCCGGACTACGAGCGGTGCACATAGTAATGAATTTGGCGGTTCTTTAAGCAGGCAGGAGACCACCTTCGACGGGATATCCGATCCTGCCCGCTTGCCTATAGAGGCCGAGCCCCTAACCGGCACGAAGTTCTGGCTCCTCATGCTCACCCTGGCTGCGGTCCTTGTTTTGAGTAGCATAGACATGAACATCGTCGCCACAGCCGTGCCGAGCATTACAGGCTACTTCCACACCGTCGCAGATGTCGGCTGGTATTCTTCCGCCTTCAGGCTCTGCCAGTGCGCCTTCCAGTTTGTGTTCAGCAAGGCATACAAGCTCTTCTCGATTAAGCTCGTCTTCCTGCTTGCCAATGTCGTCTCTATAGCAGGGTCACTGCTCTGCGGGGCAGCCACTACGTCAACCATGCTGGTCGTTGGGAGGGCTATAACTGGACTGGGTTCTGCTGGTCTTCTTTCTGGGTGCTTCGTCATCCTCGTGCAATCGACACCCCTACGCACACTACCTATGTTCACCGGCCTTATGAGCGCTGTCGAAGGCCTGGCTACGCTATCCGCACCACTCCTCGGCGGGGCCCTTGTACAGTCCCTTGGCTGGCGGTGGTGTTTTTATATCAACGCGCCTATCGGTGCCATTACACTGTTGTTGATGATTTGCTGTTTCTCGGATCCGCCGGAGCCTAGCGACGTTGCCCGCATGGTACTCAAACAGAAGATCTCGCAACTCGACCTGGTCAGCAACCTGCTCTTCATTCCGGCGCTGACTGCCCTCTTCCTCGCATTCTCGTGGGCAGGCACTAAATATTCCTGGACCAGTGGCCCTGTGATCGGCCCATTTGCTGCCTTTGCCGTCCTTATATCCGCCTTTATCTACAATCAAACCCGTCGAGGAGACGCCGCTGCCCTCCCGTTACGCATCATGAAGTGCCGCAGCGTAATCGCCGGCTGCATTTTCATCATGTGCGGTAACAGCACAGGCAACGTACTCGAATATTACCTGCCGACTTACTACCAAGTCGTTCGGGGATACACCCCCGCCAAAAGCGGCTACATGATGCTCCCTATCATCATCGCCGGCACCATCGGCGCGCTCGTCCACGGTTTCGGGACGAGTGCCTTCGGCTACTACGCGCCGTTTATGCTCTTTGCCTCGATTATCATGCCCATTGCCGCAGGCCTGATAACAACCTTCAAAGTCAACACGAGCTTCGCGCAACTGGTTATATATACCGCCTTCTCTGGCCTAGGCTACGGCATCGGCTTCTCGGGACCGCAGAACGCCGTGCAGACGGTGCTACCTGCAGAGGATGTCCCGCTCGGTACATCTATTATGCTGTTTGCGCAGTCTTTCGGTCCGACAGTGGCCGTCGCTATAGCGCAGGTCTTGTTTGTTAATCAGCTCGAGACTAATTTAAGTGGTCTTGTGCCTGGGCTGAGTGGAGCAAAGATCGAGAATATAGGCCTGACGCAGATTGTGACGAGCATGCCGTCGGACAAAGCTAGAGAGGTTCTCGTGGCAATCGATAGGAGTCTCATCCAGACATGGTATCTGGTGGTTGGGCTGGCGTGCACGACGATGGTTGGGAGTTTGTTGATTGAATGGCGGTCGGTCAAGTCGAGACGCGACTAGACGGTGGGCTCAACTCAAAGAAAATAGCAGTCCTGCAACGTAAAGGGGACGATTTTGATGTTGAGATGCTGAAAGGTTAGGCTGAGTATAGCCCACTTCTGACTAGTGTATAACCAGATCAATTACTGTTTTAAGAATTAAGTAGGGGTTTAAGTCTACCGATACCCTCCTAACCTAATATACACAAAAGCGAACCTCCCTTCCCGGTCAAATCACTAACCATCACATCCGAGTACTATCCTACATTTAAGACCGCTCCGGCCAGGCCTCAAAGAGCCCTTCAGAAACAGACACGTTGCTGAATGTTACCTCACCCTCGCCGTTGTGGAAGAACTTGATCTCCGTCGAATTTTGATACCATGACCTAGAGATAGATAATATTAGCCGACGCCCTGATTTTGAGAGCGACAAATTACATACCGAGCCCAGGTGCCCAGAGCAAAGCGACCGTTCGCATAGACTTCAAGGACAGCGTTGTCCACCACGATCGTGAGATCCAAAGTCTCGACTTCCTGGTCGGCATCCTCCAGATCAAACAACCGCAGGCGTCCGGACTCGTTGGTGCTGACGATTCCATTGGTGGTCTTCGCGGCAGCACTGGTGTTGCTGCGATCCACGATGATCGACTCGTTAGAGAACTGGTAGTAGATAGTGGTGCTTTCGAGTTCCGACGACAGCACCTGGAATCCAGCCTGGATGCCTGAGTTACGAGCAGAGCGAGGGAAGGACAGTTGAGCGGTCAGGACATGGAACTTGGTGGTTGGGGAAACCTGGAAAGGCACAACACCGGCTGTCTTCAGCGTGCGCTCTGGCTCAGCGATCTTGGGTCCAGACAGAAGAGCGTCGCGCGTCTCCCGGGCAATGTCGATTCCCATGGTCTTGAGCTCGATGCCATTGGTACCGGACTCGGCACGCCAAGAGGCGCCAGTTTCACGGGCGAGCTCGTTGTCAACCACGTTCGAGATGGTCTGGACACGAAGCTCGCGGGGAAGCAGAAGAGTGCCGATCCAGTTTTGCTGCGAAGTGGGGAATCCCTTGGCCTGCTCGTACAAGTCGCCGGTTAGCCAGACGTACGAGATGAAGCGGTCCGGAGCACCGCTCTTCTGTGACGCCTTGGATGTTGCGGGGAGGATCTTGCCAGCGGCGGCGTAGCCGGAAACACCCCAGTCGAGGACACCGGCCATGGACGGGGTGAATGTCACGTTTCCATCTTTGGTAACATTGCCCGCAACCCACAGCATGTCGTGAATGGAAGACAACTGAGACACGATCGGGGTGCCTGATCCTTCTGTGCCAAGGGTCATAAACATCTCCCCGTCGAGGCTGTATCCCTCTTCGTTCAAGCCGAAGGTGTTTCCAACCTCGAAGTTGAAGCCCCATCCTCCGGCCCAGTCGCCATTGCCCCAGGTCGTGTTGACACCCTCATGCCACCATAGGCCGAGATACTCCCAGTTCTCCAGGTCCATTTCCTGCTGGTTCTGGCGGTAGAGGAACTGACCGGGCCCTTCTTCGTGAACTCCACCCGAGATGGCCGCGTACCAGGTGCCGGGGGCACTGCTGGCAGCAGCGTCCAACTCGGGACTCTGGAAGGCGTATGGGTCGCGGAAGGCGGTCACATCGAGGTCCGATGGAGGGAGAGGGATGACAGGCGGCCGGTCGAGCTTGGTAAAGTTACGACCGGTGCCATCATTGGAGACGGCCAAGGATTGGGTCTCCGCTCCGGGGGTGTAGGGGATTGACCAGTGAATGGGCAGTGACGTGACGGAGGTATAGAGAAGGGTAGGCTTGCCGTCGACACCCTTGGGAATTACGGAGCCGTCAAAAACCGCGATCGGGTCATTCTTGCCTCCCGGTGTAATAAATTGGCTTCCATTGGGGTTGACATCGCGATACTGGACCAGGTCATCTGTGGTGGCGCCTGAGATACCTGAGCCATTGTAAAGCCAACCGACATGGAAAAGACCGGTGGTCGGGTCGGTGTAGTGGGCACACGGGTCACCAATCCTCCCCATCGGTGGGAGAACATGAGCTCGGGGTCTCCATGTGTCATACAGAGAGCCATTGGCCAGTGTTGAGAGGTTTGGAGGAGCTGCATTGTAGTCGATGGCAGCAGCGTATGCCGCCTGGCTGGTGACCAGAGGCACCGCGGTTGAGGAGATTTTCATGGCGGTATTGTGAGGGAGGATGGGTTGAAGAACTTCACGGCAGCTGCCGGGGAGGAGATTAAGTAGTATTTTCTGCATAATGATACCCTTGCTATCGGCCACTGACCGAGGCCGCAAATGAGGTATGGGCCGCATGGTGCCCCTGGCGAAGTCACATAATGTCGGCGAAACACCCTCATTCGACAATGTCCATGGGTATGCACCGCACCGCCTATTGTTTGCGCCAGAACTTGGTTGGGTACACTGTGTACAATTCTCCGAGAATACCCCATTTCGCCGAGACTTGAAGATGGGGATGGAGTCCTATTCCCTTTGCAGTAACTAGAGAGGGGCTCAAAGCCTGGGACTACATCCTGGGATCCGCAACAGTTGTTTTGTTCCTTCCTGTTCCTGAAGAATGGTGGATCATGGATCTTGGTACGGAGTAAGCTCCTCATTATATCTTGGGAGTGTATCGTTGCATCTCGTCTTCTCTCTCGGTTGCATCGTTGTGGGGAAGTCGAAGGTCGAATTCGGGAGTTGTCTCAGTAAGAACCACTGTGGCTTTGGTGCTTCTCCCCGAGCCTGCCAGACATCGAACCACATCTGCATGTCATCTGCAGGACAACCAGTAGTTCACTAAGAATGGGATGATTGTCGTTCGGATGATGACACTCTACCCATTTGCAGAACCCGGCACGTGAGATGTTTGGTTCCGTTTGTTTGTTTTCCCCTTTTAAGAAACTGACATGAGACCCTAATATCGGACGTTGCCTCCGTCTTCCACATTCGAATAATCATATCCACCATGGCCAAGAGAAGGTCGAGAGGAGCGGGATCAATCCCCGTGTCATTCTGCTCGTTTTGATAGCTTCAGAGCAAACCCTTACGTGTTGTATTGCATTTTGCTTGACTCCGCCATCGTCCGGTCCGTTTGGCATTGGTCCACCGGCGACCAGATTGTGCAGTCGTTGGTCCCAATTTTGATACTCCATGTGGATCATTCTTGCATCTCTACGGAGGATGGATTGAATCCAGAAAAATCCATCGAAGATCGTTATGTGAAAAATGTGGGACGAGAGGCTTTCGGAGAAACCTGCCTTATGCTAGGTCTCCACAATTTGGCCGACGACGTGGGGTATCTGGAGCTTGGGATCAGTCAAGCACCGGCAAAAAATCTACTAAACAAGTGACTGCTTCATGAAAAAGAGATATCTACACTTCTAGCAATATTATGGAAGTGTAAGGCCGTACTGCATCTTATTGTCTCCCGGAACTAACAACTGGATTGGGCTACCAAAGAACAGCAATGTGAAGTAGTGTACATTGCCATTATCTACTTTCTTTTGTGTGGTATTCGCCCGCCATATGGAGTACACGGAATTTCCTTCAGGCGGGTCTACCTTGTTTGGGACAGACATGGCGATGGTCGCTCACGGCGACAGGATACGACAGGACAGTGATAGGGGTAAGTTTGTTATGGGCATGTTGGTATAACATAATGAATGCGCAAGGATCCTCAAGTAACCCCCTATCTATTATCGTTATCATCAAGGACGCGCAAACGATACGGCAGAAGTTCAATTTGATATAGTGCTTGACGTCCAGGGCTAAGTAGGCCTGCAAAAGACATACCTGATTTAAAGCAGAGCAACTTCATGGCCGACTATATTTATTCTTTGTCGACTCCAGATCTACGCTCCTATTGAATTAGTGGCCGGATGATCCTTTTTTCTTAACAGCACTCATGCCAAGAAAAACCTGGAGGGACGAAGTGAACCGGCTTTCCATGGGTAACCTGCCATATAAGATACTCCCCGGATCCCTGTATACAGCTCAATCACAATCTTCGCTGGGTTCACCGCCACCCTCACCGCTGCCATCTCGTCATTAGCCAAGAGAAGATCATCGGCCGTAGAGAAATAAAAACACGAGCGCTACGTTGGGCCAGATTGGGCTTAGCGTTCCCCGTGAGGCGATGACATATCCCTTTTCGGCCTTGCCCCACGGAGCCAATCAGAACCATTCTTGCCCAAGATTCCCAACGAGATAGTCAACTTAGGGCTGAGGATGCTGTATGTCTGGCCAGTGTCCTGCCTCAGAGGTGCTGCAGTACCAATTAAACTCTTCCGATCGCAAGGCTACGCTACAGTGGCCAAGATACGTCATGTCAGCACCACTTCCACGTTGGACGAACTATAAGAACGGCATGGGAGGCACTCCACGAGTCATAAATTCCGTCATAACGATTCTGAATCTCAACCTAGATCATCACCGATCCACCGAACTTTACCATGCGTCTATTGCATTATGCCCTTCCCATTATCCCCATCTGCGCCCCCGGCGTTCTTGCCGAGATTTCGGGACCAGTCTACCCAGCACCTCGAGATCTTACTAGCAACTCCAGCCGAGTCGCCGCCAGCTGGAAGAACCTCAGTTCGATATTGAAAGAAAACCTCGGGCGTCGCAATACCAGCAGCGATAGCGAGGTGTTCCAATTGAAAAACCTGACCTTTTCTGTCGGCGTGTTCTCAACGCACGACCCGGCAGCCGCGCGTCTGCAAATTCACCATACCAGTGCCGAAGTCGCGAATTCCTCCGAGGGTGTGAACAAGGTCGATGGAGATAGTATCTACCGTATGGCTAGCGTGTCGAAGCTCTTTACGGTTTTTGCTGGCCTGCTAGTATTGGACAGCAAAGACTGGGATCGGCCACTTACTGACATCTTTCCGGAGATGGCGGACTTTGTCCAGGAAGAGTCCAAGGACCTTCAGCCGGTGTATGACACCCAATGGGACAAGATCACCCTGGATGCTATTGCAGGGCAAATGGGTGGTATCCCTCGCGGAGGTGGGGCGGAGATGCTCGTCGGTTATGCCATGGCCAAAATTTTGGGCTTGAATGGCTCCGCTGAAACAGACCCCGGCTTTTACGGTCTTCCCCCAGTGAACGCGAGCGATCCGTCACTTTGGCCGGCTTGCTTTGGGTCCGACCGACCCCTTTGTGCCGAAGTTCCCTGGGCGCAAGCGGAAGCCGACAACGCTCCTGTCTTCCTTCCTTGGTCCAGTCCACAGTATGCTAACAATGGGTATATCTTCCTTGGGATGGCAATCGCAAACTTGACTGGAAAGTCTATCGACCAAGTGTACCAGGACAGCATTTTTGAGCCTCTGGGTATGACATCTTCTCTCAGCAACCCTCCCAAAGGTGGTGACCAGAACCTTGCCCGCTCCGTCGTCGCCGGCCCAGTTGAGCAATTCGCGATCGACGCCGGCGTAACCAAAGCCTCGGGCGGCCTGCTATCTACGACCAACGATCTAGCCAAACTCGGTGTAGCCCTGCTCAATTCGACTCTCCTACCTGCAGACCAGACACGGAAATGGATGAAAACCGTGGCGCATACCGCGGACCTGCGATATTCTATAGGCAAGCCCTGGGAAATATACCGCTACGTCCATCCGGGTTCGGGTGTCGTCACCGATATCTACACCAAGCTCGGGGATGCAGGCAACTACGGCGGTATTCTCGTTCTCTTCCCGGACTTTGACGCAGGGTTCAGCGTCCTCGAAGCCAGCTCCTTGGCAACCCGAAGCGACTCAGCTCTTCTCCTGATTGACTTGATCATCGATGCCATCCTCCCAGCGCTGATGGACCAGGCAGCTCGCGAAGCCCAGCGCAACTTCGCCGGGACCTATCGTTTCTCTGTTGGCGGCCTGGACTCATCTTTGACCCTGGCAGCTATCCCACCCACGCATCCCTCGCCGGGTCTGACAATCTCCTCTTGGGTCAGCAACGGAACCGACCTCATGCCTCATCTACCTACGATCCTGGGCGGAGAGAACCCGAGACTCGTCCCCACCATCTCGACGGCTGGACAAGTGGCTTTCCGACCTTACACCCCGACCGTGCTGAAAGAGATTGGGTCGCCGCAGAGACTCGTTTCCCGACTATACGATGTGAATGACTTGTATCTCCTAGATGGCACAAATTATGGCGGCAAGAGCACGTCACTGTTCGTGTTCGATATTAACTACGAAGATGGACGGGCGACGGCCGTGAGTCCCGCCGCGTACCGCGTGAGGCTAGAGAGGCAATGAGGTGGTGCATATCGCGAAAGAGATTGTATATTTTCGAACAATGGGAGGATAAGTAGATAATACAGGAGTATAGGATGGGAGAAATATAGTACTTAAATTGTTGTTATGTTTGTATTTTGTCCGCGAAGAGCCACCACTGACTCCATTTCTTTTTCTTTTTCTTCCCTTCTCCTCTTTAATTGCTATATCAGAACTATAGAGATAATAGCCTTAATACAGAGTCATTCTTCTTCTATCGTTAAAAGCCTCTATTAGTAGCCCCGTGGCCAATCAGAAGTCGGGTCTCTGCCGGCAGAACTCCTTACTTCTTTAACTATCTGACCAATCAACGTCAGTCCGGAAGCCACCAGCACGTATCGCGGTGAACCATCATGCTCTTCGCTACAGTAGAATCCGAACCCTTAGTTCTCCGACATTCATGGTGAATGATGGCTGGTTTCCACTTTACGAAACAAAAATTGGATAAGGATCTGGTATCATCTATTTCTGGTCTTCTTGACTCAATCAAGAGGTGTCCCAAACCTTTTATAGAGCAACTATTTGCTGGCTATTTATGGAGTTCCCTCGATCGTAATCGACTCCGGTCAGCATCTCCAAGCCGTGGTCGATTTACATTTTAATTAAATGATATAAAAAAAGATTAGCGCTTCTCGTCGCATCCTTGCGCCGGGAAGATCCTCTGCACTGTGAGATACTGTGAGGCACTGATCGCTTTACTGTGACTACGACTCTCCCTACGAGACTTGTTGGTTGGCTATTCTGAGCTATATGCTGGAGTATGTCGACAGTGCGGATATCTTGGACGAAGCAAGCTGCAAGCTGCAAGAAGGTCACAGAACGTTTTGCCATGCTCTCAACCTGGGACATCCTGTTATGTATTCATACTGGATGAGCTCCGACGTGGTTTAATCGAAGAGCGTCGCCTCCCCAGTGAACAATGTTTAACAGAACAGGACGAACACCTTAATCTCCCGGCTGGACCGCGAAACCGATATCGGCTGCCAGCTACGTGACGGAACGGGTGCAAGAACATTGGAAGCAAATCCGTGTTCCAAAGGATCGTATTTGAACACCCGTTCAAAGGAGTGCCGTACTCCAGGGCTTGGATGATATAGCACAGCTCTCCAAAAGCGACAAGCCATGGTAGATGGCAAGGCTGACACTGGATTAAGGCCATAAATAGCCGCTTATACCATGTCAGGATTGGGAATGGAGGCGTTGAAGGGCCAAACCGGAAGCGGTAAAACTAATCAGAACAGGCAATTTACACACAGGTCCTGGGGAAGATGCTAGGCGGGCCTCAGGACGAGGCTGGAGAAGAAAGAAGATCAAACAGTGCAGGACGTTGGTATCCTAATATGTTCTCAGGGAATGAACGAACATTAATATAAAAGAGGCTTGAACTTTGACATTGGTTGGTTTTATAATGACTGAACTGCTTTTGTGGAGAAGATTCTTATAAAGAGTAAACATGCATTCTCTTGTAGTGGCGAGAGACGGGGCTATATTCTTGGAGGCCGGTGATTGCAAGACGCAAATGATATCGTATTCACCATTCGGGCTTGGATTGCCCCTATGATTATAACGGCGTTTCAGGACTTTATGGGCACTCAACAACCTCACTTTCCTTAGCCAACAATCTCAGAGTGAAATATTGCTGACGCATCGCCAAGACCCGTATCACTGGTTGCTTTTTCGATGCTCAGGAATTGCCTTAGATAAGCAGCTGGATTGCCGATCTTTCTCGCATCATTTCTTTATTTTAGAAAGTGATTTCTTACAGCTTCCATTTGTGGGCTCAAAAGACTAGCTTAAACAAAGATTTTTTATCATTGGACCGATGGGATCAAGGGAGGCGACGCTACGAACGCTTTCAGAATCTCCAGATGCTGATCATTCAAAGCGTTAAACCGGCATTGCCTTACTCCACGTGAGGCCATCCGGTCAATTCTCCACCCAGGCTCTGAGAAAGATGAAACTAAGGGAAAGAGGATCCAGTTCCCTGTCGAGGGGTCAAAGAGGCAGTGCTCGAACTAAGGAATTAGGGTTACCAATAAAGTTTTGACGCGAACAGCACCGCCGCCACCATTTGGGGGCCCAAACGGAGCACGGATCAAAGAGAAAAAATAATAAATTAAAATAAGACCACGTTGGATACACAGAAGTTCACCAATGTTAAGATCCTCCCTACCTAGAGGTCTTCGAAAAGTGGCTATAAACTCCAACTAAGCTATCAGGAGGAGGGAAAGGTCGACAATTACCGGTATGGAAGGGAAGAGAGGAAAGGAAATTAACCCGACCCACACCCAGACACTGAGGATTTTAGGGTAATCCGTCTTTATAGGTTGGGCTCCACCGCGTGGAGGCGAGACCCTGTCGGTCCAGTCGGTCCAGCCGGTCCTGATTCAAAAGGACCTTGTAAAAGCCACCGGAAAATCTCAGTGGCTGAGGTTCCGACATATCATCCATCCTTTTCCCCTCTCGCGCCCTTTAAACTACCTTCTACCAACAGACGTACCTCGCAGGCGTTGTCGCTCAGATCGTGTGGAGGTCGAACGACTGCAGGCCACTGCACAATTTCTTTTTTCTAACGCAGGAAAGTGGCGTGGAAACGCTAGGCTTGGCTCTACGGGAGCTTATCACTGATCCCACTGGAAATGTCCCTGATACCGACGTCCGTCGCCACATATTCGGTCATCCTCAACACCCTGCCATAACAATCAGCCAACAAATCGATAGAGGCAATGCAACAATGAGAGTCTTTCATCGGCATGCTCAGCAAGGATCCAATGCCGGGATGGCGTCCTGCCACGCTTCGTGGCCGGTACCTGGCCGTACTCACCGGTCTTTTGTTGGCAATGTTTGTCACGATCGAAGGTATTCGCATGGGTAGTGAGGCGAGAGGTGGGCTCGCGGTATTTAGCTCGGATGAAGACATATCGGTGTCGCGCCAGGTGGCTTACACCTTCGTTCCTATGATCCTGGGCGTGCTAGTCGGCGTCATGTGGTCCTTTACTGAGTACGACGCCCTGCGACTCGAACCGTACTTCCTTCTATCGGGACCGGAAGGCTCGTCGGCTGACGTGTTACTTCTCAACTACGTATTTGGTCACTTTACGACCACTCCGTTTCGGGCGGCACGCAACCGGCATTGGGTAGCTTTCTGCGTCTCGATCCTGAGTATTGCGCTGCAGTTAGTACTCCCGGTAGTCCTGGGCAGACTTATCAATGCAGAGGTAGTATCACTTCCGATCAAGCAAACGTTCAAGACGTGGCCCGAGCTCATCAACCTTGACAAGTACGGATACTGGGCTTTCCACGACATCTCTAATCAGACACGGTTTAACACCAATACACACATGACCTTTGGTCCAGTTGAGTCAAGAAAATATGGCATACCGCCGGTTCAGATACCCTGGAACACTGGATCAGAAGAGGACACGTGGATGCTGAATCAATCGGTATACTGGACGGACGTATCATGCACCTATCTCAATGGGGGTGGCGTATTCCCAGATATATCCCTTTTGGAGCTGGATGGAAAATGGCCTTCCATGACTGAACTTCTACATTCGGATCAAGACAATGGTCAGATAACTAATGCCTCGCGGGCTTTAGAGACCTGTACTGTCCGGCCGGACCGAGACATCTTCAAAATGGGCCCTCGTATACTGCGCTGGAAGTTGCTCGAATCGAGCCGGGATGCGAAGCTGTGTGGGCAGTTCAACCTTCTGGGAGTTACGGTAAATGCGAATAATACGTACAAGCCACATATTCTAAGGCCGTCGAGCCATGAATCGTCCCACTGGCTTAGTCCGTTCGGCTGCAGTGTCTCCTACAAAACAGCCGAAGCGGAACTGACTATGTACGCGAATGGCTCGATCGCTCAGGTGGACGTACACCCAGACTCAATTTCTAACTTAGCCGACACGGGGTTTAATACTGTCAAATTCGGCAGTTCAGTCCTAGGACTGACGGTTTTATCTAACAGTATGGATTTTCAAAGCGCCTATCCTATGGCTCGAACGCTGTCCGAGGAAGAAGTATGGTCGGAAGTTGATCGGACGCTTAATCAAGCTTTCGTACCTCTGCTGAGTCGCGTATTTAATCTCAAAAAGACGGCTTACGTCCAGGGCTTCCGAATCACACAGGTGGTTGCATTGATAGTGGATTCAAGCTCTGCGCGGATATCCTCATCGATCCTGGCCTTTGGCACAGTGGTTGTTGCGAGCCTGCTCTATCTATACCCTCGTCGGGAGAACTTCCTGAGCGGCAACCCTGCATCTATCGCATCGATGTGCTGTATCACCACGGATATCATTGATGGTACCAGCCTTGCGCACCTGTCCAACATGGGACTCGAAGCTATGTCAACCCGACGTCTTCGGGCCGTCCTACGCAAATGCAGCTGCACTTGGCAGGAAACCGATCAAGGGAAGCGTTTGGTGATTTCACCCCCGAATGGTCAGTCTGCCTCATGCGCCGATAAAACGAGTCCATCGGAATCCCACAGTACTGACATTGTCCAGAACCCGTTCCTGAAAGGCGAATCCCACAAAGGTTCCGGCTAAGGGGCGATCCGCCACCTCCTTTCCTGATCATCCCATTTTTCACTGTTGAGATATTGGCTTTATTTGCTGCATTGGGGGGGATTGGAGTTATCCTCGTCAAGTCCTGGAAGGACGGCTATTTCCCGCCTCTGACTGATATCAAAGTAGACGACCTGAAGAGTCTTTGGATGCTACTTCCTCCTGCCGGTGCCGCTATCATGAGGGGGTTATACATATCATTGTACCAGAACCTCACTATCCTGGAGCCTTGGTTCATCCTCCAAAAGGGCAAGGCAACCGCTCGATCCTCGCTGATACTGCACTATGGGTCCCAGAGTCCATTCGCAGTAGCGCTGAAGTGCCTCAACCGTCGCCATCTACTCCTCGGTCTTGTGGCTTTGACGTGTATTCTCAACACCATCCTAACCGTTCTCGCGAGCGCCCTTTTCGCTTTAGAGTATGCACCCGTGGCTACCGCCGGTGTAGTCAAGTCGGACTATGATCATCAGTCCTTCATTCCCAGCAATCACACTTCGATCCTGGCTGAGGCCGATCTATTTCAGAGTAGCATTTATACCGACACATCTATGCTTCCCTGGACTACTCCCACTCTCTCCATGCTTCCTGTCCAGGCGAACATGACTGAAGATCAATGGGCCTCGAGCCCTTTAGTCGCCATCAGCGCTGGCCTCAATTGCTGGGAGCTTTCTGTGGCAGATAGTCGCTCGGAAGATACTGCTTCAGGCACGACATATTGGCAATACTCCCCATCAGACGATGACAGCACCACTTGTCGGATTAGCGCACAGGAATCCGTCCTTAGTCACTGGAACAGATCGTTCGCGGTTGACTTCATTGCTCCAACTGAGTCGGACCAGAACGACGAGGCATGCCAAAAACCCGGAATTCTTGTCATCGCTCAAACAAACGACACAACCCTCGCAACAGACCCGTCTGGAAACTGCAAGGTTCTATACTGCGTGTCCATTCCTGAGATTCAGAACTTCACTTCTGTCTTCGACCGTCGGGGATACGTAGAGGACTACGACCCTATCAACGGCACATCCATCACAAACGGCCCCATGTTCGACAACGTCACTATAAGTCTAGCGAACTATAACCGCGTATTTTCCAATCCGCTCCAGGCGAATGTCACCGATGAGACTCCCAACCGTCGCCATAAGGTGCTTCAGAACTGGTTCGGAATTCTGGCTGCCCATGTATATAGGCAGAAGAATACCAACAACCTCACTGCCATCAATGCCGACCTGTTGATCGAAGCGGCAACTCTCGTCTATCAGACGGTGTTTGCGACTGATGTCACGCTTCACCAGGACTACCATTTTAAGCGCGTGGTCACCCCTGAACCTATACTCGACGCTGCCATTTACGACACCTACATGTCTTTTGTCCCGGTTCTGCCGGGGTTCATCGTCGTTTTTCTCATCATTGCCTTTGACGCGTATGTCCTGCTGTATGTGTTCATCACGAGACGAGGCAGACTCAGCTTTCCACGCAGTCCTCGCTCGATCGGGTCGATGATGCCCTGGGTTGCGAAGAGTAGGATGTTGGATGATTTTAGGGGCACCTCTGCGTGGAATGAGGCTGAGCGGGCGGAACATTTGGTCAAGCTGGATAAGAGGTACGCTTTGAAGAGGACGGATTTGAATGATGGGAAGTGGACGTACGCCTTGGATGAAGAGCTGGGGTCGTCTGGGGAGGTGGCGCCGCTTCCTGATATACCGCCTAAAGAGAGTGTCACGCAGAGTACAGCTGTAGATAGATAGTCCATAGGAGTACAAAAGCTAGTATCAATCTATAAATCAATCAATCCAGATTCTGTCAACCTGATAAAGTCTAACTATTATAACGTTTAGCTATGCAGGCTCCTCGCCGGCGAGGCAGAATCTAGGTCTAAATACTAAAACCCTCAACAGTAAAAGATATATGAATATAATAAAAAAGCAGCTCCACAACTAAAACATTCACCACACGTAGTCTTCCCTGCAGAAGTCCTGCCTCACCTATTTCATTTCGTTTTATGCATATACTGCACCCTGGCTGGCCCTGCCAAGGTAGCTGTTTTATAATTTCTCAATCAATAATTTCTATATCTATCTCTCTAATATACATGTTTTCTGGATTTCCATGGGTATCTTTGCCTCGCGGAAGTCCCTGAATAGTCCTGTTCTATATGTAAAATTTGCAATGTAGCTGGTTACCTGCGGCTCTGATATTATAGCATTCCCAGTTCAAGGGCTTACTCCACAACGATCTAATCCTAGGCAGATGCTTCGCTACAATCTGCCTTGAAACAGCACAGAGCAGGCACTGGAGAAGAATATGTTTCAGTTCAGTTCACAAATCCTCTCTATGCTAAAACTAATTCAAGTCTACTACTCTATTTAAATCAAAAGTATTTTAACGTGATTCTGTATACACAGTTAAAATATTATAACTGTTTATATTTTATACAACTTCTTATATCTCTATGGTATTATTTTAGTCAGTGCCGTCAACCGCCGTGTAGGCTGCGCGCCTTTCTCACCCTTCCACTGGTCTGCCCATGTCTGTTCAAAAGCTAACATTAGGCGCTTGGTTGGGGGCAAAGAGCTCAGTCAAGCTGCATAATTTGATCAATCATTCTTGGACGCCACAAAATGTGGCTAGTTATTACCTTATATACATGGTCACCCCTCATGGCCGCGTCGTTCGTATCACTGCCTCCTACACGGTACTCGAGCTTCTTCAGTCTCAGTTTTCTAGGCCAAATTGACCATTCGAAAGGGAAATAAGCGAATTATGAGTGAATTAAGAAGCTGCGGATGTCGATCAACAGATGAAAACTTGCTAGAGGCTCCTTTCACATACGAAGCACCATTGCGCACCACTAGAGGTCTTGGAAAATCAAGACAGAGATGTCCGTATTCGTTTCCAGATCTTCGACTATCCTTTGTACGGGTCGAGGAATGAGACGACACATTTGTACGACGCTTTGTCTTACGTGTGGTGCGACCTGGATAATTCTTGCTTGATCTCCATAAAGCGCAGAGATTTACACGGCATCGCAAATCTGCATCGACGCTGCTACACCTCCGAGATGGAATGATAGAACGAATCATACGGGAAGATGCGATCTGCATAAACCAACGAGATATACCGGAAAATGGAGAGCAGGTCCGGCTGATGGCTGAGAACTATAGTAAGCCAAACTTTGCAATAGTCTGGCTAGGGGAGGCCGAACATGATGACGGCCGGGCGCTTGAAGAAACACGCTCTGCTGGCGAGGAAATGTCGAGTAAACTCCTGGTAGGCGAACTAGTCAAGCAAATGGTTTGGGCGTATCTGGGTAAGGTACTTGCGCTTTCCGATACCGACACTGACAGTAAAGACGCAGGTGTTTCAAGAGGTTGCCACAGCCCGAAATATCCTTCACATGTGGTGTTGAAGCATGCTAGTCCCTTAACGGCATTCTTATAAAACGACTGGATCAACTTATTCGATTACATTCAGCGTCACAGGAGGGGTTAGGCCGGACCACTAATCTTCATCGAGACCATCAAACGGCGAGTGTTGTTGGAATATGTGCAGCAGACTCCTCCAGAATCGACCAGCTGGATTGATTACGTCTGCTGTAAACTTTTCGCTCATCTCTATGGCTGCAGCATACTGCCCCTTAGAGACCCACCCCTCGATCAAATCCCCAAGGCAACTCCGGCACTTTTCCAAGTTCCCATCGGCAAGTCGCCGCTCAGCTTCGAGTCTTAAACATTAATTCGTTTCCGCCGAGGCAGAGTCAAGTTTCCATTCGTGAACCTCGTCCGAAACGAGTTGTCACCAATTCTGGCTTGCATGAATCCGGTCTGCTCTTAATATAACACTGTCTCCCTTTGCTAGATAACTTGCATGTTGAAATATTTGCAGTTTCACGGCTACTCATTGCCAAGACACGTGTTGAAGTGCTCTTGAATGAATTTCACAGAATCAACAAAATAGTAGTAATGAAGCTGGAGGTTTTGAAAGGAAATGAGGGCAGCGTATTGTTCGCTTTTTGTGAGGCTAAAAAAGTTGGGAGCTACCGCTCGATGAGGTTTTCTGATACCTCAGTTCTGGAAGTATGTCGGCGGGCCTCCTTGGAGAAATAGAGGAAGTATCGAACGATGCTGCCAGCCTATTAATGAGAGCACTTCAAATGCATCCGAGACCCAGCTGTTATTTGACAAAAGATTAGGGTGGAGGAGAATGGGTCGATTGTAGGGAAAGTCAGTCTTTGGAGATAGAAAGCGAGCGATACGCAAATAATAGCGGAGGTTCCTGATATGATAAACCGCTGTATTCCTCCTGCTTCTTCTCGAATATAAGAGCCTGGTGCTACCAAGGAATTTGGGAATCTTTATAAAGTTTATATCTTTCTCAAAAGTCAAATGTATGTAGGCCGTCAAGGATATATAAATGGACACTAGGGGCACCCACGGTGATCGTTAACAATGTCTGTCCTTTGTACGATATTTAACCCAATATATGCTAGAATTCAGTATTTTCCTTTGCTAAATTCTTTACTAGTGTTGATGCATTTTGCCAAGGCTAACAAACTAGCCTTCATAGAGTTTCCGTAGGTCAGGGTAACGCTCGTGAAGGGTCATAAACTAACAAGTGAAGCTCGGTCTGCCCGAAATAGTAAGCATGCATCTTAGTGCATGCTTGGAAAACGTCCGTGACACCCACGCCTCCAATTTTACAAAGAGCACAGCGCCACGGGTGATACTATGTCTGG
Organism: Aspergillus hancockii; assembly: GCA_001696595.2. Taxonomy (NCBI): domain Eukaryota; kingdom Fungi; phylum Ascomycota; class Eurotiomycetes; order Eurotiales; family Aspergillaceae; genus Aspergillus; species Aspergillus hancockii. The sequence goes on from MBFL02000009.1 coordinate 108,932, forward strand.
CTCTTATTCAATAGTGACATGCGAGAGTGCTCTTGCCGCGGATGTGAAAGGGTAGGAAGAGTCAACTATGTCTTAGCTGAATTCCACACGGGTTTCCCTGGACTACTGCTAATAATAAGTGATTGGACCTGGTTGTGGCCAGAAGTATGGGCTTAATCAGCTTTGTCGAAGCGGCCAATATATTGACTCCATAATCAACCAACTTCGTAGGTAGTCTGTGACTACTGCGATACCACTGATTCTCTCCTTGCTCGAGGCCGCTACCTTTCTATGTGTCGACATCAGGTATATAAATTGTGCGTACCCCACATCGTTGAACGCAAGTACCTTCACAAGAACAGCCGAAAGCACAAAGTCTTCATCCACTTGGCAAGATCTTATCCTAACAAAAATTTTACTCGTGCCTTCAAAGGCTGGCAGCGCTCATTGTGCTCATAGGGCGATAATGTGCTTCCAAAGGCACAAGTCTTCCCGTGAGCTACCCCCTATGCTCTGGGAAGGCAAAAGGAGATTGCGTCAAGTTTGACTCCAACAAAGACTTGTTCAATGGTGCAAAGGAGCGCACGAGAGGGGCTCGCAGTGTGCCAGCCCGACTCCAACTTCCCAGGGAAGCTCCACCCAAGGCGCGGGGACCGTCCAACCATCAACGCAAAATCAGACCGCCTCTAAAGGACAATGATGAAGGCACAGGAAGCAGTGGTGGTGGCTTGATCAGTTCGCAGGCAGCGTTAGAACGACGGTAGTAGTTGTTTTTGTCGTTTAAGGTCCGTAACCAGGGGTAAATAAATCCCGTGGACTGTTGGCACTTCGGGCTATATTTCACATTTTATCTCATTCAAATTAACCCTGCACTCTCGAGTACCATTTCTACCTCGAATCTTATTGCTATTCCGCAGGGTGGCCGCTCCTAGTGAACAATCCAATGATGTCTGTCCATGGTGTCGATCCCGTTACGGTAGTGCTTTTCCTCAGGAAATCCTCGGCATCGGATGAACTTTAGTAGGCCGTCAGGGGCCACTGGCCATCAAGTTACCTCTCCGGTGGAGCAACAGCAGCGAGGGAGAAATGGAAGCCAAGCAGGGGTACATGGCCCCCAAGAAAGGACCTGCCCAGTACGCAAGATATTTGGCTGGGTCAGATTATTGAAAGATGCTGGACTGAGGGTTCATTCCTCAATGCCCACGACTTATGGAAGGAGCTGGCATCCCTCAAGGTCGAGAACGAGCCGGTCAAGGAACTGTGGCCACTCAGAAGGTTGCGATCAATGATACATTGTATCACTCCGTTTCAGTTGCATAGTTCCCCACGGCCTGCAATCACGCGGAGGGTGACATTCAGTGCAATCGGGGTTTATGTTTGGAGTCGGAGGCAGACGTGACCTACTTGTTTCAGTCAATCTTCACTTTTTGCAGAAGAGCACATGATATGGCTCCATATAATATCTTTACCCTCCCGGGATTTTCTATGTATTTACGCCTAAATTGAGGAACGCGATGGCTACCTTTGGCGATGCTCGACAACTTCCACAGCTGAGGCTGTTGAAGAAACATTTGTGCCTCATGCTCACCTTACCCACCCATGAGGATACACGCAGAGCAATCTTCTCATGTCTAATCTCCACGGGAGAGATTCCTTCCAAAATAGAAGGATGGCGAGTGGGGGCTCTTATGTTGATTCGGATGAATGTATTTTGCTGTAGGATTGTAAATCCAAATAGAGCAGTACAAATCATATGGAAAGCATCATTGGTCTAGTGGTAGAATTCATCGTTGCCATCGATGAGGCCCGTGTTCGATTCACGGATGATGCACAATTTTTTTTTATCTTCTTAATCGATTAGTCTTTCCGGTGTGCCCCACGAGGTTCCATACTTATAGAAGGTCAAGAGATGCTCTTCTTTTTGCGTCCACCGTGGAGATTTAATTGATATCGATTAATGTAAGATATACTTAAAACGGATGATACCCGTCTATGTAGCAGTAATCTCGTGTTGGGAATTATCCCACTATTCAAGTGTTTCCATGAGTATTGCTAAAGCAGAGCACGGATAAATATATCGCATTCAACCACGAACACACTATGGCCTCGGCGTCGGAGCCGCCAGGACCATCAAAACACATTGCATGATTCGAATGGAGCCCAGCAGGATCTGTATTTATGAGACGTCATATTGCAGCAAAATGACAGTCAAAGGTAACACAGGGAGGAGGCATGTAGACATGGTATCATGCAAGTTTTATGCTGGTAGAAGCTGCAAACGTCATATGTTACACCGCAATATGCAGAGTGTAACAGGGAACCAACTCACTGATCTTCGTGATTTAAGCTAAGTGTAATATGAACCTTAGACTCAGGCTTTGTCTGGAAGCTCACGAACTTTTAACTCTAGTTGATGGCCATGATTCCTGCATGTATATGCAGCAACCGACGCAAACCACACCGCTATGAATGCGTTTATAAAGTCTGGAGGCATAGCTAGTAAACAAGCATAACGACCTGTCTCTTCAAACCCGGGATTTACCAGATCTACCACAATGGCTGTCGCCTTAGAGATACTATTCCCGAGTACTTCAATATGGGGGCCTTGTCGCCCTGGCAAAGCCCTGGGACTTCCCGTTTTCCTTAGTAGCCAAGGCGTCAAGGGAAGAGTTGCTGTGTCAGGAAAGGAACTAAGAGGTCCAGTGGCTGGGACGTTAAAAGTGGTTTTAGAAGGTAAACTGCGCCCCTAGCCAGCGGGTGGATAATAACCGTATACCTATGGATACTTGCTGATTTATATCCACTAAGGAACACTTTTCAATAATATCGATCTCCTAGAAGAATCATCGACTAGGATGTACCGTACATATATCTACCAAAAGGCAAGCCCTCTACCATATCTATGCCGGCGTGAGTGGCTGACCAGGACTGAGAGGTATCGGTGGGTTAGACCATCACCTTGAATGAGATCTACTCGGAGCAACAGATAATCAATGGCATGGATGAACATTACGGCTTCTCCTTTCTGGTACCTCATATTATGCACAGTGCTGTACCGCTCAAATACGGCCAACATATGCCTCCGTCGCTCCATGTCCATTTCTCGCAGGCTGGTCATCAACATCACCAGGGAACCTGCACAATTGACTATCGAATCCGGGCACAGTTTCTGATAGACGGAAACTGCTTGGCGGAGCAAAGCAGGCCATTCAGGTTGTTGACATCGTCAGAGCGCCAACCGCCTGTCTGCACCGAAGACTTTCCCGGAGAATATAAGCTGTCGCATTATAAGACACTTCGCAGCCCTTTTTACCAACCTGCTGGAAGGCTCCTTGTCCATAGCCTTGAACCATTCCCGCTTGCATTCTCCCCAGGAGGAAAGGGTGCCACCACTTCAGTTCGCTTGCGGCTTCAGTATAAGTCGCTGAAGGGCGACAACGTTATAAGAATACCCCCACCACGGTTCTACGGGCTAGTTCGCTCCTATTTGAAAGCTACTACCTTTATTTCCACCGAGCCTCAGCGAAGATCACCAGCCACTTGTGATGCTCGTACATCTCCGTTCACTGTTAAAGCTCATAGGTCTTACGCAAGCCAGATCCGCAAACTCTCTTTTGGATCCTGGACCCCGTTAGAGACAGGTTAGTTTTGGTTCTAAGCACTTTTTCTTCGATTTTGGTAATTCAGTGCCCGAATTGATAATCCTCTTGCAGCAACTGGTACTATCTGGGAATCTGAGACAGACCTTCTCGTCAAGTGCGACAACGCTGCATATCTCACACCGTCATTCTCCTCCATGCTAGTTTCCCGAAGATACAGCCTTAAAATACATATGGTTGTCTCCGGAAACGGTCACGCCGCGCTGAAGTTGGAATTACCCATCCAAGTGCTGTACATTGGGGATGGATACGTGCAGACAGAGGAGGCGATGTATTGGGATAGCTCCGCAGAGCATATACCGCCTGCATATAGTACTTAATATTGGGAAAAACCCAAGCTCCCTCCAGCTTCTTGCCTACGGCTGCGTGGTTGAGTTATTTCACTATATCTGTATGAACTTTACAAGACAGTGTTTGCTAGGGATCGGTTACACATGCTGGAGGCGGATCATATTGTGTGATATCGCTCGTATGTATGATGTGGTGGCATTGCATTACGTGTGTTGCCTTTTTTTTTTTTTTCTCTTCGTTTGCCTTTTCTTTTTCATCCTCATGTATAAACAAAATGACTACCACGCTGAACCAGGCTCCGTGTATTTCACACTTCAAATAGTGAGGGGTCCCAAGTCATAGCATATTTGAGACTGGCTATGGTAGATAGGAGCAATATGGTAATCGACATTGGCGACCGATGGACTAACTCACTTCGCGTCAACAAGGATCCACCCAAATCTGCCCGGGCAGCATTCTAGACTAGCTCACCAATGAACGCCTAGACAACTGTCGGCTGTTCTTGGCATCATCGCGATCGGAGGAAGAGGAATGAGTGATTACCTGCGAGAATCATCCTGACTAGAAGTTGGGATGCCCCCCCATGAGATGCTAGGGTTTATTTTACGCTTGTTTTCGGAGATTATATTGTACTACAAATATCACAGAGCCAAATATAACATATAATCTACAATGTAGAGCAGCTCTCAGCAGGACAAGATGGAAGAGAAGTGCAGTGGGAGGGTTTCATGGGGCACGGGATCTGCCGAAAACCTTTCCCATCAAATTCCCATTTATTCTTAAATTTGACCCTCAGATGGAGGCGAAGGAAAAGCCATGGCCAACGAACTGCCAATGATTCTCTTCCTTTTTGGATGATCAAAGTTTTAGTTCGCATACTCCTCTGGTCGGACAACCACCTCCAACGGCACTGACACGCCTCCACCCGTCTTTATTCTGTGCTCATGCTGTTAAATTTGCATTAAAGGTGGAGGTATTGGAAAAAAGGATTTTATTTTCCTTCTTCGTGACAACTGATATAGAAATGATACCACTCGCCGACTGCATTTGTTTATAATTTGCATAGTAATATTTTTCTTGCGTTCAAGTGGCGACATTCTCCGACTTCCAACATTTCGTCTCTCACCCACCGATAATAGCTACTCTTTCTACTATTTTGGACCCGGTTATAACACACAGACGCATTGTTTTTACTCACTCGCATTTGACTTTGTACGGGCGCATCATTGCGCTACCAAACGGTTTCGGTGGCCGACCACGATGCGCGGTACCAGTATACCACAGGCTTCGTCGCCTCACCACCAGACTTCTTTACCGCATGCCACAACAGAGACTCCAGGACCATTGTTACAGCTGCGCGAATCGCATGATGTCAATCAAGACGCCATGTACTCTGGCCAGGCGTATCGGCACCCAGAACACTTGTCGCGGGAAGCCAGCCGACGGTCTGCTGCTACATCCGCATCGAAATCAAGATGGTGGCGCATACATTTCTTCCGCGGCATGATCCATGACATCAAACGAAGAGCACCGTTTTTTGTGAGCGATTGGACGGATGCGTGGGACTATCGCGTGATACCGGCCACGGTCTATATGTTCTTCGCAAAGTAAGTGCACCCGATGAGCGTATTAGTAGGCGCAGAGTTTCTTTGCTATGAGCTATCGTTCCGATAGGTGATCGGGGATGAGATGTCGGATGCTGTGCTAACGCCTCTCTAGCATTATGCCGGCTCTGGCCTTCTCGCTGGATATGTTCGAAAAGACTCACCATAACTATGGCGTAAATGAAGTCCTCCTCGCGTCTGTGCTGGGTGCGGTCGTCTTTTCCTTATTCGCTGCGCAGCCGCTCGTCATTGTCGGCGTCACCGGTTAGTGTCCTCCCAGTGTAGCGATGTGCTTTACATGTAGTCCTGTTCATACCAACCAGGCGAACAGGCCCAATCACCGTCTTCAACTATACGGTCTATGACATTATGGCCCCGCGCGGCACTAATTACCTCGGCTTCATGGCATGGATAGGAATGTAAGTCCGGATTTGTCGATTACCCAGCAATACCTGACGCGCTGACGCCGCCACCTGATTCTGGCGTTCTTTCGCAGATGGTCCCTAATTATGCACTGGATCATCGCCATCACCAACATGTGCAACGGATTGACATATGTCACCCGGTTCTCATGCGATATTTTCGGATTTTATGTCGCCTTCGTTTATCTCCAGAAAGGAATCCAAGTCTTGACACGACAGTGGGGATCGGACGGCGAGACGGCTGCATACCTGAGTATCATGGTCTCACTGCTAGTACTGATGAGTGGTTGGGTCTGTGGTGAGATCGGCAAAAGCAGTCTCTTCCACCGTTGGGTACGAAAGTTCATTGAAGACTATGGCACTGTACTCACCATTGTCTTTTTCACGGGATTCGTTCACTTCGGCCATATGCGCGATGTCAATGTTTCGACTCTTCCGATTAGCAAAGCTTTCTTTCCAACGGCGGACCGTGGCTGGTTGGTGCACTTCTGGGATATTGATGTCGGGGAGATTTTTCTGGCTATCCCGTTTGCTCTGCTTCTCACCATCTTGTTCTACTTTGACCACAACGGTAAGTGTCTCTCCATTGGCACTCGCCTGGCGGATGACTACGTCCTTCCACTCCTTCGACAACTGTGCTGACCTTCATATTTCACAATCTAGTTTCATCACTCATCGCACAAGGCAGCGAGTTCCCACTGCGAAAGCCAGCAGGCTTCCACTGGGACATGTTCCTCCTCGGAATCACAACAGGAGTAGCAGGCATCCTAGGCCTCCCAGCACCAAACGGCCTCATCCCCCAAGCCCCCTTTCACACTGCCTCCCTCTGCGTAACCCGCCACGTCGCCGACGAAAACGACTCAAACAAAGGCAAAGTCGTCCGAGTCATAGACCACGTCGTGGAACAACGCTTCAGCAACCTCGCCCAAGGAATCATGACCCTAGGCGCCATGACCGGCCCCCTCCTAATCGTAGTCCACCTCATCCCCCAAGGCGTCCTGGCCGGCCTCTTCTTCGTCATGGGCGTCCAAGCCCTAGAAGGAAACGGCATCACCCAGAAACTGATTTTCCTCGCCCAGGAACACGGGCTAACGCCGTCGACACACCCGCTCAGGCGCCTGGAACGACGCTGGGCGGTTGGGCTATTTGTGGTTATTGAACTGCTTGGCTTTGGTGGGACCTTTGCTATTACGCAGACCATTGCGGCTATTGGGTTTCCGGTTATTATTTTGTTGTTGATTCCGGTGAGGGCGTTCTTGTTTCCGTTTCTGTTCACGGTGGAGGAGTTGGGGGTATTGGATGCGCCGACGGCTAGTCCGTTTACGATGGAGAGTGTGGGGGGTGTTCATGGGTATGAGGATGAGGTTCCGGTTGTGGATGATGGAGAGGAGCGTCCGGAGGGTGGCGAGAATGTCGCTAGTGGACGATTGGATGGTTCGCCGGGTGAGAGTGACCTCGAGATGCAGACTAATTCTCCCGCTGCTCGGAGACGAAAGAACGATCCGTCAGTCTAGTGATGTGGGAAATGCTATGTTCTTGGGAATGCAGCAGGGCATTGGACTACATGGCAAAGTGGGATCGTGCATGGCGTATAGAGTCTCTTTCTGGATGCCCTATGGGGCCTCTAGTGAGCGTACTATTTGTTTATAACTTTATTCGAGCATTAATACGGCCTAGCCTAGACCGAAATAAACTGTCGGCTTATCGTTGAGTATACATAATGGCAATTCAAGGACTCCCAACTATCTCCACGGAATTGACGTTATACTCTTCCACGTTGGCCAGTAGTATGAGCCCCATATACAGCGGACATTGTACCTAATCCGGACATTGCATGCTAGGTAGCATGCAGCCGTAGTTTAACCTTAATCAATTATTTGGTCTCCGGTTCAGTACCAGGCGGCAATTACAGCCACCCATGCATCCCGGTCGTTGGCCACCAAGACTACGGTGTCCATGGTTCTGACCGGGAATCTAAGATTCTCACCATGATCAACTGGATACTGTCGATCGCGTTGCCACTTCTGACGTGCTTCCAGCTTTGTATGGCAAGCTGCATCAGTAACCAAATGCGTAGTTCTACTTCACATAGAAAGGATATGGCCATTAATTCTCCGAGCATTAAGATTAATCTTCTATCACGAGGTATCCCATAAATGAAACAGTCGCCGTCTATGCATCTATCTATTTTAAGCAGTAAAACAAAACCCACACCGCAAAAGGCAAACACCCCCTAAGCCCGGCACATCCGCCCAGACTCAGCAACAGTCCAAGCATCGCTGCCCACACCCTTGAGAACGTAGAAGAAGTTCTTCGGATCCCACTTAGACTTCACCTTAAGCAAGGGCGAGTAGTTATCACCGAAGAAGGTCTCCTTCCAGTTGGGCTGGCGGAAGTTACCCTCGTTCTGATAGCAGCCGCTGCCCGGCGTGACGGCCTCAAGCTGAGGCACGTACTCGTTCGTGATCTTGTCCTGCTCCTCGACCATCTGGGACCAGGGGGCGGTCTCGTTCCAGCCTGTGCCGATCTGCATGGTCACGGCGGCGTTGCGCAGGGCGGGGAAGATGGCGTTGTCGACGTCGCCGGGGGCGGAGACGTTCATGCCTACGCCGACGGCAACGACGCCGTGAGAGGTCAAGTTACGGAGAACGCTGGACATGCCTGTGGGGTTGTTCTCGAGTACGGAGCGGGGGATCAGACGGCCGCCGTATTGGTAGGTCGCGACGGCGAGGTTGCCGTAGGGGAGGGGGCCCATGTACTTGTTGTAGTGGTCGTAGTAGGAGTTGTACTGGGTGTAGGAGACCTTGTAGGCGATGCCGAGGTCCTCCAGGACGGCGGTGAAGGGCGCCAGGATGGCCTTGACGTCGTCGCTGGTCTTGTTGTAGGCGGTTAGGGGGTTGATGGCAAAGATGCCCGCCACCATCTGGTAGATGACAGTCACGCCCTGGTCGGTCATTCCGGGGAGGAGGGAGTGGAACTGGGTGACGGCCTCCCAGAAGGCTTCGGTGTTGTTTGCGGTGGCCGCAAACTGGAGGCCGGCGCCGGAGATGGTAGCGTCGGGGTGAGCCTTCACGGTGACGGACAGGACTACACCGTAGTTGCCGGCGCCACCGCCGCTCAGGGCCCAGAAAAGCTCGGAGTTCTTGCCGCGAGAGGCGGTCACGAGCTGGCCGTCTGCGGTGACGACCTCGTATTCCAGGGCGTTGTCGGCTCCCAGGCCGTAGACGGTGCTCAGCGCGGAGTGACCACCGCCCTGGATGTAACCGCCGGCGAGACCGACGGTTGGGCACTCGCCGGTGACGACGGTGAGCCCCTTGGCATGGGCGGCGTTGAGGACCTGGTATCCCATCACACCAGCGGCGACCTTGAACGCGGGGCCCTCGTAGTTCTTGTCCGACCAATCCTTGTACTCGACGTCGTTGAGGTGGTGTGTCCACACGGAGAGCGCGCCAGCACCGGTAGAACGGCCCATGTAGCTAGAATAACGCTGTTAGCGTCGCTCGATCAACCCCAATTCTAACGGGGGACTCACTCATGACCAGTGTTCTTGATGACGAAGCGAATGTTGTTCTCCCGGGCGAAGTTGACGGCAGCGATCACATCATCGCTAGATGACACGTTCACGGCATAGTTGGCATAGTTGCCCAAGAGGCATGGCCGGGACTGCGCCGTGAAGGGGTCGCAGCTCTGGTTGGCAAAATAGGTCTGCATGATCGAGGACGAGGACTCGATACTATTCGCGATCAGCGATCAGTCATTGATGCAACCAACATCTTAATGGCTAAGGAAGGAAACATACTGGGGGAGGGGGGTAGTCCAATCCTCCCTCAAGGCCGCACAAGCAGCGGCGTCGTAGTTGGGGTCATGGCAGGGGCTTCCAATGGGCACGGTTGCGACCAAACGACCGCCGACCGTGGAGTTGAGCGAGGCCCAGGACTCCGTAGCAGGCCAGCAGCTGTCGCCAGGCAGACAGTGGCAGTTATCGTCAGCGAACGCTGTCGAGGGGAGAGCCGCAGTGGCGGCTGCCAACAACCAAGAGCCCTTCATGGTTCCGCGGGGTTGCGTGAAGGGATGAAAAAGAAGGGAAAGAATTCGACGCGGATTACAAGATTCTCACGATCGCATTGGCCCGGAGAATGCTGAATTTATATCACCTGAAACCGCCGGTTTCTTTTTTATTTTAATTGTCGTTATATATATTACACCGAGCTACCAGGGAGCCATCTGCATCTATCGACGGTGGCGGAGGCATCTAAGACAGGAACCTCATGGGCAGACGTCCGGAGATGTTCCCCAAGAGCGTCTAGTCCGGACGGAGGAACCGAAGACTATAAGACCGGTGGGTATCGATCAGGATCTCGCCGGATTTCCCGGCTACATCCGGGTTGTGCATCAGATATAGAGTCCGGAGGATTATCCCTCCTGAGCGACGTCCGTCCCCAGACTGGCATACCCGCGCGAAGGTCGGCCTTAGCTAGAAGCTTGAGGTCAGATTGATTGTCTTATGTATCTTCATTTCCTCGGTAGAAGAAGCCGGATCAGTCGTACTCTTCTCCCCCCTTGGCTTCGCCCTGCGATCTTTGACTCAACCCTAACCCTAAGGTATTTCCGAATCGGGTCCGAAAAGTCTGTTTCTGCCTAGAGCGGTGTGGGCCTCTAGCCAATCAGACTCTCTCACGGCCATCGGTCGAAAAGGGAGACTCGATCTGTGGTCTGTGAGTCTGTCAGAAAGTCAAGTCCCCAAATTTTGCGACTATTGACCCATATTTAGGGTCTCCGTGGAGAATGAGCAACTTCCGAAAAGTCCACCCTTCGTGTTCCACACACGCTTTGCCGGTCCAGATTTCATTGGTGCCGTTTCTCTCGTGCCACTGGCGTTCTAATGAAACCCTAATGCCTGCAATTGGATCACACCAAGCAAGGGTTTGGAACAACCGGCAAAATCCTTTCGGAAATAACGCCGTATGCCTCGTGGCAAGTACCGTAGCGTAGTCCGAAAATGAGTGTTCTTTGATTGACCACTCCTCCCTCGTGTGGTGCCCGTTCAGATGACCGATTGCCGGTATGGGGGTTCCACTATGACTTCGGCAATGTCCATGAAACTGTGCAGTAACGTCCACAACTCACGGATCACCACGCGCGCAACGGCCACGGTGTGAATCATGAGCAGTGGAGCACCGGTCTGGGAGTTACTCCGTACCAAAGACTCACTCAACCTCCGACAATGGTTGGCAGTCGGCCTTTTTTAAGGTTCAATAAAGCCCCACGCCACGCTCGAGTTCCCAAAAAGACATGCTCAAATCTCAGCTTCGCCATGCCTTCTACGCATGATCCCAAGATTTGAAGCATTGCCCTGAGAACGCCAACCATCGCTTGGGTTCGCCACAACCGGGTGCCTGGCTGGTTATCCAGCCGAAGCCGGAAGAATTATTTGTCAAGAAGCTCTTTCGGGATCACAAGCAATCGCCGGACCCTTGGGTGGCTTGGGTATAACCTTGGATGCCTGCTCGTTCGTACTGGAAGACTGGCCAAGCTCGCGTCCGTTTTCAAGATCTTCTAAACTCTAAAAAAAAAAATATCTAATAATATGTGCCAGCCCAACTATTAGGGACGGCCATGTCCAGCCGTACGATTGCTTGCTGTCGTCAACCATGTCTTCTTAAATGAGCCCTGTCGATAATAACACCACCTGTGACTCTCCTTAATTTTCCAGGGCCTGTTCGGACCGCGAACAGGGCAAACATCATGGCTCAAAATGAGCCGGACGGAGGCCCTGCCCTAATGAAAGGGATCTGGGTCGCAGTGGCTATCGCGGCAGTGATTGTCATTCTGAGGGTCTTTGCTAAGCTGAAGATCGGCCAGTTCCGTGTGGATGACATTCTGATGATCCTTGCTATGGTATGCACCCCTTTAACCCCTTTTGCCTCAGATCAGCCGTTAAGCGTTATATCGCTTTCCTGTCTACCCATTCGTCTCACGGGCACTGACTCATGTAGCTTCTGGCCATCGTAGCAACGGTCTTCCTCACTTTGTCAGTTGATCATGGTTTCGGCAAGAATTTGGGCACCCTGCCCCCGGCGGATATGCGGGCCGTCTTGAAAAACGTCGCTATCGAAGTACCCATCGTCACCATGAGCACCACCATTGCTCGCTGTTCCTTTATCCTCTACCTCCTCGCTATCCTCGGCAACAACAAACAATACAAGTTGGCATTATGGCTTGTCATGTTCTGGCAGCTGTCCGGCAACATTGTCTCCGCCGTGCTGCCTCTCAGCATCTGCAGAAACGTCAACATCCTCTGGGATCCCACCGTTAAGACCACCTGTGGCGACAGCAATGCAGTTATTAAATTCGCCTATTATTCCAACAGTACGTTTCTCCAGTATTTACCCTCTGTCAGTACCGCCGAACTAACCGTGCCCCAGCCGTTAATTCGGCCACCGACTTGTTTCTAGCCGTGTTTCCTATTCCCGTCTTCTGGAGTCTCAACCTGAAGACCCGGGTCAAGGTCGGCCTGATCTTCCTCCTCAGCCTAGGCATAGTGTAAGTCTCCTCATCCGAATCGCATCGCCAATATTCCCGGACAAACACTAATCTGCTCCAGCGCAATGGCCGCATCTATCGTCAAAACAACCAAGCTGAACCAAGTCCCCAGCGTCACAAACCTCGGCGCCAGCGGCGGCGTCGAGCTCATCCGCTGGGGCTACGTCGAGAACGCCCTGATCATCATCACCTCCTCGATCCCCTGTATCCGCCCCCTAGTCATGTCCTCCGTCAAGAAGTTCTCCAGCAACGGCTTCTCCCGATCGTACGAACTGCGCACCCCCTTTACGGGTAATCGTCGCACGGGCGGGAATGAAACCACCCAGTCGCGGCGCAAGTTGACTAAGAATCATGATGTCGAGACTGGGAGCATTGAGCGCATCCTTGATCCTTACACGCAGAATACTATTACTAGTGGGCGTCAGCATTCGGCGAATCGGTCGGAGGGGGGGATTACGAAACAGGTTGAGTTGACTATTGTTTCGAGTGGGGATACGGGGGGACGGGCTTAGTTTGGGGGGCTGAGCTGTTGGGCTTAGCCTGTGTGCCTGTCTGTACTATCAGTCATGATTACATGATGTATGTCTTGATATTTTGCTAGTATATAGAAGCGTCGATAATGTATGAACGATACTAGTCAGCCACACATTAATGTTGCTCTATTTAGCTTTGCGATGAAGGGCCACACCTACATATTTCACAATTTACTCTAGAGCGTCCATAAGCAGTCGAATTACATTGACATAAAAATCACCGCACTTTGAAATGAGATAGTACCGCGCCGGATGACCGAGTGCCAAACCCAACGAATATATCATATACTTGAACGGTGCTTTTTAGACTTTCTCCTTTCTTGGCAATGGGGCACTGAGGGAAGCTACCTGAATCATAGACCCCAGATGTATCGGCCGTTTGTGAAAGCTGAAACTCGAGCATGAGTCTCGACCTGCGAAACAAGGAAGATTTTCGCTATGTGCTCTATCCATCAGATTTGTGTACGCTCAGGCCCTGGTTTCCTCTGAAATTGGCGAACCAAGTAGCATGCGTCATGCATGAAGACTCCTCCGGCTTTCCCCTTCATTCCACACCAAAGATACCAACGATAGCTGCGCTGGCGGCATATCACGTCAATGTATAATTTTCCGAAAGGGCTCGGCGGATGACTAGCGAGAGCGATGTTTACCTGTGCGTTGTTATAGTGTTACGTCTATTGCCCACCAAATCCCCAGACCGAATCGGCTCCCTTTTTCCTGGATAGCCGGTTGAGGTCGATCCACGCCCTAATGCACGACTTGCGATCCCTAACAGGACCGGCCAATGAGAACCTCGTGAACCCCTCAGTGCCCATACGGAGTATACCCTAGCTGATGTGATCAATCTGAAAATCGTGCACGTTCAAATGCTTTCTCCAACTTTCCGCTTCTACTCTAGACGGTGGCGCGGATCGGGCCGTAAAAGGGTAAAGATTTTCTTGCCACTGCGTACCCGGATTCTTGATCATTGATTGACAATGTTTTACTCTTAAAGCCAGGCATGTTAGCAGTGGTGGATGGTCTGCTAGTGGCAACAGACCCTGGGCGGTTGGCCTACAGAGATACGTACCATTGGACCGAAATAAAACTCGTCTATTTATGTAACCCGGGCTATCATTGAATCGGTACTCGTAAGACTATGACAGCACCAATAGAGTCAGTCGCAGCTGCACTCAGGTCGTCATTGAATAAGGAATATTTTTGCTCCATTGTGGGTATTGCTTCTTTGCCCTGACCGGCTAGATGGTTTCCCCCACCTTCATTAACATTGCAGCGAACGGTGCTGTTTAGATGTGTAATTGCTATGCAGGAGATGATATCCATGGCAGTCTGTGACGTAAACTATCATGCGTGTGTTTGTCACTAGTATCTGCATTACTCCAGGTGAATATTCTACCCTAGGTAGCCACGCATGTGTTTGCCACATTTCATGAAGGACTGCCTCCGCAATATCGGAACTCATCTAAATGGGCTACTCAGAATTCAGACGGAGGTGCATGCCACAAATGCAAGCATGAATGCGCAACGTGCTGCCTCGTTCCACTTAAGTTGTGCCAGTTGGTGTGGCGTACAACCGAGAGCTGAGGTGGAGTGTTCAAGCTCCTCGTGATTTAAAATGCATCCCAGCTGGAAGTTGGTGCTCCTATTATACCTCATTGGCAGTCCTTATGCACGCTTGCCAGGCATCTACATCTAACCCCATCAGAGGCCTGTAGCGATGGCCGGGAACGTGCGTATGGTTGATATGATTGCATCATGCTTTACAGCAAATAGCTGATTCCCGGCGTTCCCGATGTCTTTCAAGGGACATGATTGCGAATTCATATTCTTGGCAAGTAGTTGATGCTCTGGTGGCAAGGTGTCCTCTCTGCAAGATATAAAGGCGTGGGCTTTCTGCTTTCTGTCTGGGTCTGAACGAAGTATCGACTCCAGCCTTCAGAATCACCCGAAACAAGTATCTCACTGTTATTTCTGCTTCACACAATGAGTTCCCTTGTCAACACTGCGCTCGCTGCTGTCACGACCGATGGCAAGGACAGCTTTCTGTATTATCAGAGCGGTCAAGAAATCCGTGAAGCTCACTCTGCGTCTGGCACGAGCTGGACGGCAGTTGCCTCCACGGTTGCGACCAACGCCTCTTTCGGTGGCTCAGCCCTGACCGCATACTATGTCAAACAAGATGGCGATTTTGGTGGCAAGTCGACCGTACGTATACCACCTAGGAACATTTGTATCTAAGGACCAGGGAGGTGGCCGTTGTCTGCTAATGCTTGCCTAATAGATCCATGTCGTCTATCTTGACCCCAGCGCCAGAGTCGCTGAGAAGGTTAAGGTCATCTCCGAAGGGACCTGGAAAGACGGACAGTCTACAGGAATTACAAAGAACCCTGTATCGACTTCACGTATTACCGGTGGGTCTTTCAATGGCAACACGGGTTGGAACCCGAATGGATCTCAATGGGTGTATTTCAATACGTAAGATCCTCGATTAGATCTGGTCGTTGTACGCTGCTGACAGCCAAAAGGCCCGACGGAGACCAGCTGCAAGTCACAGAGATACGACGTATCCCTAAGAGTCCCTGGTATACCGAAACGGTCCTGCCCGAGAATACCCAAGCACTGCCCGGAACCGATTTGGCATCGAGCATCGTGAGCGGGACCATTGACCTGTACTACCAGGACCATGGCGGCAATATCAACCACTGGGTCAGCCAGGACAGTAAATGGATTGGTGAGTTTGTCCGTTGCGAATCGCTTCATGTCGATGATGTACTCATTAACTATTCTCTTTTAGACAAGAAAGTTCTGGTCCCAAGCAGCGAAGTCCAGATCAGCACTCCCCTCGCCACTGTGAATGCCGACAAGAAACATCTGATATACGTGGATAAGAGCAGTCCTGCAAAGATCAAGGATTACGTCGAGGGCAAGAGTGTGGATGTTGCGAACTTTTATCCCGGCACTCGCTTGGCTGCCTTGTCTGTCAACGGGAAGCTGACTGTTTTCTACAAAATCTTGAATCCTGCTGGTGCAATTGCAACCAAGGTGTACGATGGCAGCTCTTGGAAGGATGGAACTACTGTTGTCCCTGCTTGAATGTATGGAGTAACGCTACGCGATATCGTGGATACTGTAGCTTCACCTGGTCCAATAACGTTCATGAATATGATGTCAGGAGAGTAACATGATACCACGCCTTGACTTATCATTCTCGTACATATACTTTCAAACACCAAATGGAGTACTCTTCCGGGGTCAAGAGTGTAGCTCCCGCCAGCGAGTAGCCTCCTACGGTGTTTGACAGGCCATCCTCAAGTAGAGTTACCAATTTGGCCTCTCGATAGGTGACATGTTGTCGCTATATGTCCATAACTGGTAGAACATCCTCTCATCAGCCTGCTTGAGAGTCTTGTAACCAATCAAACGGCCTCAAACCGCCGATCCCTAATGTCTCCACCCCCGGAGTTGACCGCCGCCGCCAAGATCATCGCGACCCCTTTGACTACCCACCTAACTGCACTTCTGATGGATGTTTCGCATAAACCACCGAAAGAGCGGCTAAGGCGGGCTACCGGCCCCAAGGATCGCGAAGGCTGTTCAACGTGCAAGTAAGACGACCGAGATGTACTCTTATTGAATACCATGCCGATTCTTCCGTTGTCCTAGTTTAGGGATATGGCAGGGGTAGCGGATTGGTAGACCAGGCAAATACTAATGACCCAACAACGTAGGGCCCGGCATAAAAGATGTGACAAGGCTCGCCCGTACTGTCGCAACTGCACCAGCGGAGGACGAGTATGCGGCGGATACCACAATGCGATCGATCGAAGGACACGAGAATGGAAACGTGTTAAAACACCCATTGACCTCTCCTGCGAATCTAAGGTGGAGCTGCAGAAGAATGTTCATTTTGCGGTAGTTCAATATCATCCCTTAATTGCCCGGCAACTGCTGGATCCAGGCCAGACGGGATTAGCACATTATGAGCGCTTGTATCTCGATTTCTTTCGCACAAACACGGCTCCTCAGTGCTCGGGGTACTTTTCTCTCCAGTTTTGGCAGCAGTTGGTTCACCAAGTTAGTGAGGAAGAACCGGCTGTTCGTCATGCTGCTATCGCCGTGAGCGCACTGCATAAAAATTTTTATAAGAGTAAGTCTTCCAAAGGCCTCGCAGAACAAAGCGAACTTTACTTGTTTCCCCTTCGACAATGCAACAAGGCGATTTTCTATATTCAGCAGAGGCTTGCCAGCACAGACCTACCGAATAGTTCGCATATAGTGGTCACGTTGGTTACCTGCGTTCTTCTTATCTCGTTTGCCTTTCTCCAGGGCGATACGCAGACAGCCGGTCGTCATCTACGGCATGGGGCTAGGATATGTCGGGAGTGGCAACTTAGCAGCTCAAAGAAAGAACCATATAATGGTTCGGCTTTGACAACCGCGTTCTCTCACTTGGAGTTAAACTGGTCGAGTGTCATAGAGCCTGACGTCCCTACCGTGCGGCACGAGCACTCTATCGCACACTCCCTAGCTGTTGGCAGCCCGACCTGGTGCAGGCCCATCTGCTGTCCGGAGGAAGCATGTGACCTTCTTGTTGGCCTTGCGTGGCTCGTCTGCCAGAGCAAACCACAGAACCCAAACATGACAGTGGCTAAGGAGATTGTCGCAAAATACCAAGGAGCCATCTTGAGGAAAGTTGGATGTTGGAAGACAGAGCTGGACGAGTCACTTGCCCGTGGAGTTAGACTGTCACCAACAGACCGCAAAACACTGGCCATCCTTGAGCTATGGAGTGAGGTTATTTACATCAGAGTCGCAACGGACAGCAGATTAGACGAGGGCGAAGCCAGATTTGATCACTTCCGACCAAACTTCCAACGAGCGGTGGAAATAGCAACGGCTCTCCTCGCCTCTCACTCTAGCCAGTCATGCGTACCGACGTTCTCCGTCGGGATGGGCATGATCCCACCTTTGTTCCTTTGTGCTTTCAGATGCCGTGACTGGCACATCCGGAGGCAAGCGTTGCTTCTGCTGCGCAGATCCCAGCGCCAAGAGGGCACTTGGAGGAGTTATGGAACGGCCCTTGCCTTGAAGCGTCTAATTGATATTGAATCGGAGGGTCTTGCGCCAGGCAATGTGGTTCCTGAGCATATGCGTCTCAATGCAATGCACATTAGTGTGCTGCCTGATGATTCGCGCATTCATTTGCGGTACCGTCGGTGTTGGTGCCCAGGGTCAAATGAGAGTAATGCTAAGCAGAATATTTGGGAGTCTGAGATATTGCTAAGCTGAAAGTACTCGGTCTAGGATTATAACGGACGTTTGACAATTGTATCAGTTTGAAGATGCTGGATTCATCACTCCAGTATATATCTGAGGCTGGTCATGGCCGCATTGAATTGCTAATATCCTAGCTCTCGTCATACCATGATAGCCAGCCTTATCTCCTTTGTGCTCAGTTGCAGCCTTGGGGCGTTCGTATCAAATAGCGTGCTACTGCTTAGACTACTACGGCAAATGAAGCTAACAACACCTACCATGTTAATGAAAAGACTTGATAATTTCGCCACGGAGGGAACACTACCTCATAATCAAAGTAAAGTTGCTCCTTTGGCAAAGCTTGTTCCTGGTAGGTTCTATCTGGAGAGGGTTCTCCATTTTATCCACCGTGTGTTCTAATGATCCTTGTCTAGGAACTATAGTAGCGTGGCTTAGAGATCCCCATCACTCTCGGACACTTGGTCCTAGAGAGCGAACTGTCGGGCATCTGCTTTCCTCTCTTTTAATAAAAAAAGCTGGGAGATATCACCAACACAATTGTATGCCTGAAATCCAGGATATTCTCTACTCGAGGGCCTGTGTCATGAGAAGGAACCCATCAGTATTACCTGTTTGATGCAGTTCACTATAGAATATAGCGTCATCTTCAACAGAGGTTATAATGGCGCACTTCTATGGCGCAATTTACGTAGGTGTTAGATCTGAACCAAGTGGCTTCTTACAACTGCCCATAGTCTCTGACGGTCAAGCCGGTATTTGGTTCATATTATTTCGTTTGTAAGTCTTCCAAATAATTATAAATCAATTAGATTAATTTCCCGGACTTGCGTGCCCGTCCCTGCCACCAAATTATATAACAAAACTCAACGTTAGATACAATGTCCGGAGCATTCATCGAAGCACGAATAAACCACGCAAGCTCCTCCCAACCACGCAAAGCCCTAAAAGCGCCCGATTGGCCGATCGCAATCAGACAAAATTATATCACAGACTCAAAAGCAGTTCTCATCCTCAGCCCCCAGGGAAACGCTCAGTCCATGGCGGCATACAAAGTGCAGGACGAAAATGGCGTCACCCTGTTCACTGCCAGCGGTCGGAAATACAACAGTCGCTCATGTCGTGGATTTCGTGATGCCTCGGGGTTACCCCTTGTTCGAACTTTATAGGAAGATGTCGCTGAGGAATGCGTGGTCTATTACGCTGCCTGGGAGTGATACTGCGCTGATATTGCTACTGGTGCGCCGCGACTGGCTCACTTTGGGAACTTTACTTTCTCGTCCACCAATGTAGCCGTCTCTGATACGAAGTCGGGGGCAAGAATGTCACACTGGAGGTTGAAAGATATGGTCGGGTGTTGGAGTCCTTTGATGTTGTGGATGGGGATAGGAAGGTCGCTGAAGTGCGTGAGAGCATTCATCATAACAAGAAAGTGGCCTTGATGACGAGTTCGCGTCGCAATTATCGACCTGTGCTTGAGATCATCGTCACCGCTGCTGTAGACTTGTCACTGTTAAGGCAATAAACAAAGCCCCCTATTGCTCCAATGCGCTTATCCGGTTGAGGTTACTGTCATTGCGATCATCGCCTCGGATAGTGTCTTCGGCTCTGAATAAACTAGCACCACACTTAGGTCAGGTAGGTATGGGTGACAGGGTATGCTTAGTTAGAACATGTATGGGGAAATGTTCCTCAAATACCAAACATATATCCACTCCTTCTCTGTCGTCCATTGATTCTCTGTGAAAGGTTTGCATATCGTCCTCAACGCCGAACTTTTACAAGACATGAGAGACGGTACGACGGCTCATATGTTTGTAGAATGGATTCTTTGCCAGCTCTTGCTATCGACATGCACCAGTACAACAGGAGACGTCAGGCTTGAATCATTCGGCGGTAATCCGCGTACTCGTCGTGACCATATCAACATAGCAAATTCGTTTTGACTCGTACCGGCACATCAGGTCCGTGACGTAGGCTTGTGGGTAAACGAGTCCCTAGGTATGACAGCCGAAATTAAGCATTGCATGCATCTTCGGGCTAACGCGGGCAGGGCTATGTGTAGGCCGAGAGCTGCATAGGATCCTCTGTCGAACCGTAACAAGGCGCACACCGGAGGCCGATCTGGCGTGGAGGTGGAATTGCCACCTTAACCAATTCGTTGTTTTCGCCTCACCCAAACCTCTTTGTCGGTGCTGTCAGCAGCCTCCGCCGTTTTGGGGTCACGCAGCTGCACCTCCCACACCTTCAGCTTGTAGTTACCTCGATCTGCCTGTCCAGAGAAGATGTCAAAGGACCAGCCATGCTTAGGGCATGTAAGTCCTGCGCTGAGAGTAATGCCAAAGTCTTCAATATCAAAGAGATTTCCCTGTGACAGTGGGAATGATGAGTGAGGGCATTGCTGGCAGTCATTAGCTTAATCTAAGCATTGTTATTTTCCGGGACATCTTTACATGGTCAATTGCGTGGAATTTACCCTTGTAATTAAATACGAGTACTTGGTCCTTGAGATCTCCCGGTAGATCCAGGTCCGTTTCGACCGGAGGGCCGTTGTTTGTCTTGGGGATGCTGAAAGCTTTGCATCGCGGTGCGATCCGGTAGCGGTCCTTGTCCAGGCTGAGGTCAGGGAACTCGGACGCTAAGCCCACTGGCTGCCAGGCTGCACCCGCCTGAAAATATTGTCTGAAGGGATTCATTGCGGGTATCTTGCGCAGTTTGAGGAACGTTTTTCTGTGTTGCTAACTTGATATTCGGTCAAAATCGGGATTAGAAATGTGGTTGGGGCTAGACCTCTTTGGGTCTGTGATATCACGTGCTCCCGTGCAAATATGCATAAATAAAATTGGGCCACAATGCACCATGTACTACTATCAAAGTTTGGAATACCAGTGGTCTGATGATGTCAACCCCATCTACAATGCCATTATCCCCGCGTTACCTTCATCGATGGAGTGTAAACGTGGATATCCAACAAGGGCTTGTGAACGGGATTCCACGGCGTTTCTCCGGCACGTGCGGTAAACGATCGGAGATCTCAGAAACTATGGCAAAGGAGGACTAGTTCACAGCGCGCAGTGGAGAACGAAATGTGGAACGAAGTGCAGAGCATGAGCGACTGGACGGAGGAAACGGCGAGAAGCCCGTTTCTGAGTGCGGGCATGAGCAATGAATGCATTGTGTCTCCCCAGATTCCCACGTTGGAGTTGGGGTTGTGCTCAGACTCGGATAACGAATCCGGGGTAAAAACACAATAGCTATATAACAGTTGTGATTTCCATGGAGTACAGGGAGAGCCCCTTGGTCTCTCTTGTCAGCAGACCTATATATATGCCATTCGTTCTTCCATCCTGACCCCCATAAGATCGTTTCCCGCTGACATAATCACTATGGGCCACCAAATCCAAAGGTGGAATATAGCCCACAGGCTAGAGAAGCGGAAGCTACTCATTGCTATCAATTGCGTGGCGGGCTTGTCTATCTTCTTCTTCGGCTATGACCAGGGAATGATGGGTGGAGTGAATAATTCCAGCAACTATATTGAACTCATGGGGATGGGCCACGGAGCTGATATCGATGGTGATATCAATGTGCCCGTCATCACAGATAGCCTGCTCCAAGGTGGGATCGTTTCCGTCTATTATTTAGGCACTCTGGTCGGCGCTCTCTTTGGGGGCTGGATTGGCGAGGAAATAGGTCGGTTAAAGAGTGTTGCAGTTGGGTCAGTGTGGGCCATCATAGGCGCTGCGTTACAATGTTCGGCGACGAATCATCAGTGGATTATCTGTGGTAAGCTCTCTCCGAGCGGCGAAGATTCTAAGGCGTGCTTTTTCATTTGTCATGCTGACAAGAAGAAAATGCTTTAGCCCGGCTGATCAACGGCGTTGGAACTGGTGTGCTGAATGCAATTGTCCCCGTCTGGGCGACGGAGACCGCGGAGCACACTTCTCGGGGTCAATTCATCGCAATTGAATTCACGCTGAATATTTTCGGAGTGGTGGTTGCTTATTGGTTGGAATTGTGAGTTCTTCGCACTATTCTCATTCAAATTGACGCCGATGTCCTGATGTTGTCGCCCAGTGGCCTTTCCTTCATTGACGAAGGACGTTCAGCGTTCCGTTGGCGGTTTCCTATTGCCTTCCAAATCATCCTATTATTTCTATTGCTCGCCGTGGTATGGTTCTTTCCCGAGTCCCCAAGATGGCTAGTCAAGGTCGGTCGCGAGGAGGAAGCGCGATACATTCTGGGTCGCTTGCGCGGGACAGGCCCTGAGGATGGGGACAAGGCGGAGGCAGAATACCGTGATATCTGCAATGTCGCCGAGCTTGAAAGATCTCAGAAGCACAGTACTTCGTACTTCTCGATGATTACTGGGCGAGGTTCAGGCAATCTGCACATCGGTCGCCGAGTACAACTGGTTATATGGCTGCAGATCATGCAGGAATGGGTGGGGATTGCCGGCGTAACGATATGTAGGTGACTCCATCGCCTGCCATAGTTCCCAGCCTCAGGATAGGAGAGGTAAGGAACGGAAGAAATAATACTAACTGCGTACCAGATGCCCCCGTAATCTTCCGAATGGCGGGCTTTGACACCGAGAAAAGCCAGTGGGTCAGTGGCCTCAACAATATCTTCTACATGGTAAGGCCAACTTCTCGATCGCTACGCTTCAAGGCCATTGCTAACTCATTCAAAGTTCTCCACGTTGATCTGTGTCTTTACCCTTGACCGGATTGGCCGACGCTGGACTCTATATTGGGGCTCCGTCGGACAGGGAATCGCAATGTTCCTTGCCGGCGGTTTTTCCTACCTCTGTAAGCAGGCAAGCACTGCAGGGGCTTCTGGTAAAGCCTCTTCGTATGGTGCGGCCGCCGCTTCGATGGTCTTTATTTTCACGTTCATATTTGGAGCGACCTGGTTAAGTAGGTCAAAGCGATCGTCTGCTTTTTGTCTACCAAGCATGGTGGAATGCTGACTATCCCATGATAGCCGTCCCGTGGTTGTATCCTGCTGAGATATTCCCGATGTCTGTTCGTGCTAAAGGCAATGCCTGGGGCGTAGTAGGATGGAGTATTGGCAATGGTTGGCTGGTACGTGATAGTCCATTATAAGCATGACACTCTGGTTGAAAACTAATACAACGGTCTGTATAGACGCTGCTCTGTCCCATCATGTTTTCTTCGATCGGGGAAAAGACTCTTTATATCTTTGGTATCGCCAATGTGATTACCATCCCAATGGTGTGGGCGTTGTATCCCGAGTCAAATCAGCGCACGTTGGAGCAAATTGACATGCTGTTCGCTGCCAACAGCCTTTGGGTTTGGGATGCAGAACGAAATTTCCAGGCGCTGGTAGAGAACAACCCCGAATTGACCCAGGCAACCAGGGCTAAAAACTCCGAAAAGCTCAAGGCCATTGAAAACCAGGAGAAGGCTACAACTGAGCATGTGCCTGTCCGAGAGCAGCAGTGACCAAAATTGTACCAACCCAGTAGAGCTTTGATGAAATTATGAAAAATTCGATTATATACATATTCGCACAAAGCAGCTGCCGGTGTATACAAGAATAGATGCATCTAAGCAAAGGGCGCAACTGTTTGCCACGGCACAGATGATCAACTCACCTCAGTGAGCAAGTCCTCCAAGACACGGCGTGCCTTTTTGATATCTGAAGCCTCCTCTTCCCAATAATCGAGAGCTTCTAATGTAGTGCCGAAACGACATTTTAACCCCACCTGGCGATCAATCCCCGGCACATCAAGATTGCCGCTCTTCACCGCGGCAATCACTATCAAAGAGCTAGTTACCAGCGCTCGGAGGTCAAACCATATACCATGGTGACGATGGCGAAGACATCTTGCTTCCAGGATCTTTAGAGCACAGTTTAGCCCTGACTGGACTAAGGTGGATATATTTGTTAGCTCCTCGCTGGGCAATGCACAGCATTGAGCTTCACAGGCGCCTTGTCCAGTGCTGATAGGATGATGAATGGCGTAATATAAGAACGGCTGGTACAGCCATAGGCGGATCTCTAGCAATCGATTGGCGATCGCCCAGCTGAGTTCAAGTGATATGGAGTCCTGCGTTTCAGGGAGACTACTCATCGCTCGGCCAGAGCTTGTACTATCCTCATAGTAACGCAATCCAGGGGGAAGATTGGCGGACCATGCATTTATCTGGGTTTCGAACTCCAGAGCCAGAGGAATGAAAGGCTTGATGTTCGACCACGTAGACGGACCCTTTCTATAAAAAGCATTGAGCACGCGGTTGCCAATACGCCTTAGTGCCACTTCGGTAAGATAGTAGTACCAACTTTGTTCTTCGTCGAACAGTTGCATGATATGATCACGCACGCCAAGTAGTGTCTGTGCTCGATTGGTGTGGTGACTGTCCGCTGGTCTGGATGGATTCCATGATGTCGACCATCCAGTCCCGCGTGACCCGCCTTCTAGGTAGTCATCGGAGAGGTTCGGCGGAGTCGGAAACAAGGCAGGGTATTCGTACTCCGCAATGGCGGACTGTGGCAATGGCATCTCAACTCGTATCTCTACTTCGGATTTGAAGCAAGACCAGTACAGACTTTGTTCCATGTGTCGCGACACTGGGGTTCCGCGCTGTCCCTGTTCGTCCGGGGAAAGATCATCGTCGATATTCAACCCATTGATCATTCTCAAGCGAAGTCGATAAAATGTTGACGCTTGGTAGAAGTGATTCCATGCCGCTAGTGGACGAAACGTATACATGAGATAAACTACAATGGTGATCAATATCCAATCAAAGATGAAGCAGCGTATTAGACTTACCTCCGGCAAAAAAGTGACACTGAGCACCTACAACAGAATAGCGTAGAAGACCAATTCTTCGGCAAGCCATCACAAAGAACGTCTCACCTTCTTTCAACCCCGAAGCCGACGTTGACTTAGGATGCGTAAATCGACCTTCCTGCAATGGTATGTTCATTGACGGCGTAAAGGGTTGTGAGATACTACCAAGCGCGCAAGCTAAAAGGACTAGGCAAGACTGAGCGTCCCACTGGAGTCCAAACTCCGCGGCATGGCGGCCCGACCGGATCAAGGCTTCCAAGTCTAGTATTGGGTTCTTTGTGTGTACATTTTGGATGAATTTATCAACCAAGATTGGGATGCGTTCTTCATTGGTTGGCTGGAACCCATCCGGTACTACCCACGTCTCTACCGCAGAGTCGTCGGCCCCCTGGGACGTTTGAAATAAGGTCGTGATCAGGGCACTTTCGCGAAATCGGCCTCGGAAAATCGGCCATGTGAGGACTGTGTCGGCGCTTCCACGACTTGAAGGAATTTGCAGATAGTCCTTGCGAGGTTCCGCATCTTCCATTGGCGCGTCAAACTGCGTCTCTGTTTGCTGCGGTGCCAACTGCTCACTTGGCGTTATAATCCCTAGAACCCGGTCAGGATGCCATGAATGCTGCCTGACCAGGGGTTGAGCAGACTGACTCACTGTTTGAGAGAAGAAATGATTGAATATTTTCCACAGTATGGGACAGCTCATCGAGTCGCTCCATCACTTTCCCCAGGTTCCTATCTCGGATCTCTCCCGTGACGCCGTCACATCCTACACGCTCAATGTAGACACAATCCATGCCATTATAGTGGCAAAAGCCACACGTAGGCCTCGCATTATCACAGCGGACCTTCCGCTTTCTGCAGGTTTGGCAGGCTGCCCGTCGACGAGTTCCTACCAGCCTAGTAGCGGGAGTGTTTGAGGTGACTCTTGGGGCTCCCTCATCTTGGCTTTCCAATCGTGCTCGTGACGGAGATGATTCAGCTGTCACATCTATCTCCATCACCCTAGTGAAAATGGGGATGATTCAACGATGCATTCGTGTAGTAAAAGGGGACATACTTCAGGGACCATAACAATGAATTGCATTCTGCCAGTCCACTCCGCCATCGTGTAAGATCACGTGCGTTCTTTGACTTCGAAGATAATCCGGAAGCTAATCTGAGAATGGCATAGCGTGTACCGTGACAGACACTAGGCCTGAACGGGTCAACTCCATTTTCCTCGGGCTCTGAAGTTGAAGACGAAGTTGCGATATAATGGAGAGCTGTGGCGCCTTTCCCACAAAAATTCCTACAAAAACCTCTTACTACTTTTATCAGTCAGTCAACACTACTTGAGTGCCACCCCACTCAGCTGTAGGGTGTTGTCATCTGTGTTCCAGAGTTATCGGTGCTTCTACAGCCCTTACTGATACCGAGCGATATGTATTTGTGATCCTATTGTAGCCGATAGGAAACATAGCGAATGTCACAGTAAAGTCCATTGTCTATGCAATATTGTAGTGAATGTTCCATATTTAAAGGGTGTGACACCAACTATACAGAAATTTTAGCTGCCATATGATTCAATAAACATTCGAGACTAAAACCTCGGGCCTTCCCCGATCTGGGAGAACAAGGTCGAAAAATCAAAGAGAGCAAGAACAAGAAAGCCAGACTCGCGGTTGAATGACTTATTCTATACTCCAATCCTCACATCTCCGAACCCCAAATGCCCCAATCCCCCAACACCAGGTCAGCAATGTGGAGCTGCATCGAGATCACGTGTGCCCGTCAAACCCTTCTCTGCCCAAATTTTTGTCTCCACTAGAGATGGATTAAATTGGGGTTGCCGAGTGTCCGATCTCTGTTCCTATCGTGAATCCAAGGTCTCCATTTCTACAAATTTCCCCGTATTCTGCAATATTAGCTCGTATTCGTGTTTGTTGCACCCACCTGTCTGCTTTCTGCGTGGTTGCTTGGCGTATTGTCTCCCCCATATCGTTAGGTGATTAATGGCAGACAGACACGGCGATGTTGCCCAGCCAATCGATCTTGAACTGGCGACTGAAAATGTAACGGAGAAAAAGGCTCTGGGAACTATCCGTAGTGCCATCTCAAAAACCGTGGAAAGAACCAAAGACAGACCAAGCGAATACCACGACGGTAAATATCCTGAAGGCGGTCTCCGGGCATGGCTCGTGGTGCTGGGTTCTTGGTGTGCCATGATACCATCAATGGGACTGTTAAATACCATTGGGATCCTGCACGCTTGGACGGGAAGCCATCAACTATCAGAGTATTCGTCTTCCAGCCTGGGGTGGATCTTCGGCGCTTTTAGCTTCTTTCTCTATTTTGGGGGCGCTCAAGTTGGTATGTCTCCATATGAAACAACGCAGAGGGCGTGTCAAATGCTAACTACGTAACCCGTCTGCAGGACCTATCTTCGACAGTCGAGGCGTGCTACCTGTGGTAGTGCCAGGGTCGATTGGCATAATCCTTTCCATCTTCTTCTTCAGTGCAAGTACCGGTACGTGCCCAGTCCCACCACGCTAAAGTTGAGATTTCTCGCTAACCCACCGTCAGAATACTACCAGATTTTTCTCTCCTTCAGCGTTCTAGGTGGCATCTCTTCTTGCTGTCTGTTTACCCCGGCCATATCTGCCGTCGGCCACTGGTTCGACGTGCGCCGTGGCCTCGCGACCGGCATTGCCTGCACCGCGGGTGGCCTCGGTGGTGTCTTTTTCCCTTTGATTATCTTATACGTTGGCCCGACCCTTGGATTCGCCTGGGCGATGCGGATCATCGGGATCATCAGCTTTATCATGTGTGTACTTGCCTGTCTACTACTGAAGACACGGTTACCACCCAACCAGCAAGCTGGGATGGCGATTGATTTGAAAGCCCTGTGGGACCCGAAGTACGCCCTGACGACGCTGGCCGTGTGGCTGGTGGAGTTTGCCGTCTTTATACCATACACATACGTTGTCTCTTACGGACTCTATGCGGGCATGGAACAGTCGATGGCATACAAGCTATCTGTGTTTTTGAACGTCGGGGCTATCCCGGGACGAGCATTTCCGGGTTTGCTCGCTGACCGACTGGGGCGATTCAATGTCATGGCTATGACGGCTATTATCTGTGCGGTGTGTACACTCGCCCTGTGGTACAAGGCGGGGAGTAACGAGGGGGTGATCATTGCTTATGTTGTCTTGTTTGGATTCTGGAGCGGTGCGGCGATTAGCTTGACGCCTGTGTGCATTTCGCAGGTCTGCCGGACGGAAGATTATGGGAAGCGCAATGGGACCACATTTACGCTGGTTAGTGTTGGGACTTTGATTGGTATTCCTCTTGCTGGTGCGATACAGGAAAGCAATGGGGGTGAGTATTGGGGACTGATTATCTTTGCTGGCGTGTTATATCTGGCGTCAGCTGTTGCGTTTGTTGTTGCTCGGGGGGTTGCTGGTGGCTGGGGGTGGAAGGTTAAATTTTAGAAGTTCTTAGTATATATTAAATCTAGAATATATAATCTCGTTGAGCGAAACATGGTCCCAATTTCCATTTCCTGTGCTATAAGATTTCAGCTAAAGCCCAAGTTTAGGCCTGTATACTAGTTTCCAACGAAGTAATGACATAAACTCGCTCGTTACTCCCCCAATATTTCAAATTGTAGAAACGTAAAGATATGCAGTAGATTAATAAGGATTGATCAATGCCTCACGCGAAACTGATATTCCTCTCCCCGGTCTAGATAAACCACACCACCTCCCAAACCCGCCTCCTCGACCTCCTTCCGAAAGTCTTCCAAAGAACTCGCAAATACATCATAGTCGTCGTAATGAATTGGGATAGTCACATCGGGACGTATCAGCTGCATCAGCTGCACTCCTTGCTTTGCATCCATTGTTACCATCATCGCCAGCGGTCCAAGGGCCGGGGATGGCACGGTAGTTCCACCCAGATGGGCTAGCATCAAGTCGATCTTCTGGTCATCAAACCGTTTTGGGATCTCTTTCAAATCATCAACCATCAGCGTATCTCCGGAGATGTAAATGCGGTATCCGACCACGAGCTCGGTAGTGTCGGTGCAACTGCTGTAGCCTAGTTCGACCATCCAACCATTTGTCGGAGGGATCTGTACCATTGCATTAGTGTCTGGCATACTCACGCATCTAATATATATAATTATGCAAAAGGACAAATAGAGGGAGCCATACAGCAGAAACCAAATTATTCAACTTGTCGACTACACCCGTCGGAACATGCTTCCCAGGCATTGCTGTCACCCGCGCACGGGGTTGTTTAGTTGAGCCACTCCCCTTAATATCAACGATGGACTGCTGGAACGGCTCAAGGCCATATACATCCGTAAACGAGTCCTCTCCCTTAGAAGATAACACTGACTTGGCATGAGGTGTTGTGATGATAGGCAGGGAACGCCGGAGTGAAGCCTCGACTTTCTGATCGAAGTGGTCGCTATATAAATTAACAAATCCTCTAGCCCTCCATAATGCCATCTCCATATGAACTTTTGGATAAAACTCACCCATGATAGTGAGAAAGAAGGACCAGGTCAATTCGGGGTAACTCATGCAAGTCCATGGCAGGGTTAGTTCTACGGGCGCTTGTGACACCCGGACCGAGATGAACATGGTCTCCTGCATGCAGGAAGTTGGGCTGATGGGTTGATTAGTGGTGCAGATTTATTTAAATCAATATGTGATGTTGATATATATAAAAAGATATAACACATACATCGGTCATGATCCGCATCTCTTCCCATTGTCTTATCTTCGTCAATCCAGCGCAACACGAGTCAGGTCACACAGCTTACATGACGGTTGTCGCTGTTCCAACAAAGTATAGTGAGGCATTTTCTTCGCCTCTCTGGTTTGGATGTTTCTTGGTATCCGTTGCTAGGGGGCGATGGGCAGGCAATTTCCCCGAGAAGTCGCGGGTTGGAGGTTCATTGTTCTGGACATTGATAGTGAGGTGAGGCATTAAGAAAAATTGTCAAATTAGTAGCGCATGCTCAGTGTAGATTCTTTTTATTACTATATAAACCTGACGCGGGTGGTCGGAGTTTTTATGAGGGTTGAGAGGGCACATGACATCATTCATACCTAACCGTCTAGCGACCACTATTCAAGTAGCAAGGACCATATATATTACAGGTATGGAAATCTTGTTTCAGCCTAAATGCTTTATATCCTGAACGCTGGACATTGTATAAGTCCTTGGCAGAGCCGATCTATCGCGGCCCCTGGCTAATTACTATGCAGTTGCTGCGAGATTCTTCGCGAAGCCCTAATCAAGGGAAATCAACTTCATCGTATGGCGGATAATTTCAACCTAGCCTGTCTTTTTACAATGAAGGGTGGCGGCAAATATCGACATATCTAACGATCAGTGGTCTTGTTCGGACTCAATCATCAATCCGCCTCTGAACAAAGCCTAGAACTCGGTCATGGACTGCAGGCTAGCCTTCCTTCGATTCCATTATTTCGTACCAACTCATTCAAGCTTTCAACCTCAGTAATCGTGAAGGGGATGCGTTCCTGATGCCTAATCACTAGCGTGTATGGCAAAATGGTTGGGGTCCTGGGCATGGAGAATATAGGGAAGATCATGGCCCGGAAGCGTTGGGGCTTTTGATTGCTCTATTGTGGCTTGTTATCCCTCTGTGTCGCCGGAGACATGGAGCAAGTTGGGCCATACTCGAGTCCAGAGATTGAATAGTTTATTGAATTTTGCTGATGTGCTAACCCTTCCTGTACCGTTAACTGAGTCTAGAAGGGGTCTGATGGGGGAAGGGTGAGCTGAAAGTCGTGAAGGGCTCAGCTATCTTGGCCAATTGTACTCGGAGAGGTGTTGTGGACGGAAAAGTTTTGCTTTTGGCTCTGGATGGGGAGCGGATCGGCGGTGCGGCGCTGGACACGATGGAAACTGACAACCCCCATTATGGCCGTGCATGCAAGCTTCTTGAAGCATGAAAATGTGATTCCCCCTCCCTATATTCGGAGGAGGTACCAAGAAAAACCAAAGTCGCGACGGCATGTACGTGGTTGAGGCTTAGGTAAACGTGCTATGTGGAAGAGAAGCAACTGAAAAGTGGGTTAGGCCTTGCGCAGTCTGAAGCACAGAATTGCGTTTATCTCAAACCAACACCACGGAAGTGGCTATGCTCACATCATGATGCTGCAATGGTAGACGTTCATGAAGTTCTTTGGAGAATTAGACTAGCATGAGATTACAGCATAACCTTTTGTTGACAACAAGCTTGGTTCATGATTAAATTCCATCACTGGCGCCATATACTTAGTAGTTCGTCGGTGATACTCGAAGACGAGCAATGAGATTTAGTTCCAGGTAGCATTACCTAGATAAAATAGGGGTAAGAGTATTGATTTGCTCTTGTACGAGACATAGATAAATTGCACCCGAAACACCAAGAGTATTAATCGTGGTAAAGAAAGAAAAGTCAGAACAACACTGTACACGCTAGGGATATATCGGCAATCATGACAAAATGTGCTGCGAAATGTGGTATCAAACTAGGGTTCCCGACCCTCTGCAGCTTCGTTCTCTCTTAGAAACGAATTAAGGGTATTCGTATATCACGCCTGACCGGCAGGCTTCTCGGAGTTCGAACGGGCATGTGCTTGTGACACGAAACTGGCTTTTCCTGTGGCACCGTCGAAAATGTGATAGCCGTAATCAGCGGCATTTGGTGGAGTGTAGACTAGAAATAGTTATTATCTCGGTAATAGTTCAACCCCATTTACAAGGAGACTATACTTACTGTGAAGAGAAACTGCCACTTGATTGGGACTTGGGTTATGCACCCTGTGTAGGCCGATGTCGTCCGAGATGTATGTAACCTGGTCTGCCTGGTATCGCTTCTGGTGTTTTAATTTAAGCGGACCGGTCTGGTCGTCTTCGGTACCGGGAGGATAGTAGACCGTTTCGGTCAATTCGCCAGCCAATACCTTCATGATGCAATGGGCATTGGCGTGGTCGTGAATAGGTGAGCCTTTGCCTGGATTCCATACCAGTAGCAGCTTGAATGAGTTAGTCACAATTTTCATGACTGTTCTACGTATATAAGAGAAGAGGAACATACAATATTTGCCTTGTGGTTGATGTTCTCAATTGCATTGCGGGTATAGTTCTTGCTCGGATCGTTGTAGAAGAAACGTAGCCAATCGTTAGGATTCGAGACATATTTTTTCGCCAGTGATATAATGTGCTCGTGATCTATGTCTGCTGAATCGATTCCCGACGAATCTCCCAGATAGGACTTGATGTCGTAGACTAGATCTTGCAGGTCATACGCGGGAGGCAAGAGCCGGCGATCGCATAGCGACGGGCTCTGCGGCAATGGAAGAGGCAACTGAACAACGGAAGCCAACATGATTCGCCTTTGTGAGTAGTAGTTGTATCAGTGAAAAGAATCTCAACGGCGGTCGAGCCAGTGGAGTATATTTATTGACCGCCATAACGGACGATCATATCATATCCTCCAACACCCCCTGATACCGCAATCGGCGATTGTTTACCGAAATGGGCCAGTTGGATCGGCGATTGAGGTGGATCGGCGAGTCTTGGCTCTGGGCCGTCTGTAGAGTCGTACTCGGTGATGCAAGCTAATCTGCTGGGGTTTAGCCATCCTATCAGAGTCGCACGTCATTCACATCATATGCAATGGGACGTCAAAGGGCAGCGATATACTACCCTTGACGATAATCCTGATAGGACATGATATATACGGAATATCGGTCGGACATGCTCAGAGAACGGTCCCCGAGTGCGATGCTTTCCGCTCCTGAGGTGTAGATCCCCGAGGCAAGCCGTGGCGCAAGGAATGCCCAGGCCTCAGCGTCAGGGATACCAAGTCATCATCCTGCCCGACATCTCTCTCCTTGTTTAGCCAGTCGGCGATTGAGGGCAGCTCCTTAAAGGGACTAAACCTGTTTCGGTATACTTCGGAACCGCAGGAAGACCAGAAGTGAAGCCCGAGAAATCCCAAAAGAAAAGGAAAGAAAAACAATCATTGGCTGCTGGTCAAATCCCATGACTTGACACGCTCAATCGATGATCATTCTTCAATCACAACCCTAACACAGCATCGGATATCGCTCTGCTCTACCGGTTAGAGTTAGGTATCCATACATAGTTACACCCATGTAATATCACACTCAACTATCCAACATGACCCCTAGAAGATCCACCCGGCAAAGTGGCCTTGCCGCCCTTGCGTGCACGGAATGCCGAAAGCAGCATCTAAAATGCAATGCCCACCAACCCTCATGTTCACGGTGTTCTCAGAACGGTTTGCTGTGTCAGTATTTGCCCTCTCGGCGTGGTGGCCGTCGGAAGCCCCGTCATGAAATTCTTTATCACCATCCACAGCACCATGCCTCGGTCACCAAACTGGACGATGCATTTAGCATCAATGCCAGCCATTACTCTCCGGGAGTTGGCAGCCGAAGTAACATTCAGACTCCACAAAACCCGACAGGACTACCTCTCCACACGACTAGTGCACCTGGCCCAATGAACACACCCGACAGCAGGATCTCGTTGCAGCACAGTACGCGTCCGAGTCTTGTAGGCATGCCATGGACGACGGACCTGGCGCAGAATGATGGCAGTCAAGATCGGCTCGAACCAGCAAGTAAATCATGGGACGAGGATGATCGTTGTGTCCGGTTATACTACGAACACTTTCATATTGCGCATCCGATCCTGGTCCCGAGTGGGTCATACAAAGATTGCAATTATCCTCCTTTTCTTCAACTGGTGGTGGAATTCGTTGGTTCTCACTATCTGCCGTCTGGCCCTCGTCAGCACCTGAAGGATAAAGTAGATGCGGAGCTGACGTCTTGCCCCGATCGCTCTCCGTGCATGGTCCAGGCTTGGCTGATCTACTCCATTGCTCTGTATGCCCGTGGTGAACGGCAAAAGGCACAGGAGGCGTTCTCGCAAAGTGCCGAGATTGCGTTCGAACTGGGCATGCATCGGGGAGATTTCGCGTCGTCTTCTCACCCCGAGAGATCAATAGAAGCCGAAAGCATGAGAAGGACTTGGTGGGAGCTGTACATCACCGACATATTCATGGCTGTCTCACTCAAAACGATCACCTTCCGGTGTACTACCGTCGCTCCGGAGGTGTGTTTACCTTGTGAAGACTCCGCATACACCGGCAGTGGTGACGTTCCGCCTCCACGTAAGATGCTGGATTTTAAACGAAGGGTGTTTGCTGCGGAAGAGATTGCGTTTTCGTCGTTCAGTTATCGCATTGAGGCAGCGACGATCTTATGTCGAGTTTTGGTCTTGAACCGCCTGCGGGATTATCACCGTGATCACCTCCAAGCCATCGAAAACGCCCTCGTCAGCTGGGTCAATCATCTACCTCCCCGCAAGCTGGACATTGTCGACTCGTATGGAAATGTGGATGAGATGATTTTTCAGGCGCACCTGATTATTGCATATGCTACAATGTTACTGCATCTGCCGCGCAGCGATCTTCGCCCTCTTCTAACGCAACCGGACGACTGCTTTTGGCCCTCTGCACCATGCCATCTTTCGTCGACCTTTCCGCGTCTCGTGCACAGCATCAAAGCAACCGAAGCTTCCCGGCGTGTTTCGGATTCCATTTCCATATGCCCTAACATCCAGAAGCATACACCGTTCGTCATTCCGGCATTGGCTCTATGTGGGATGATCCAGCTCGCCACCTCCATCAATCACTCCGAAGAGTGCTTCGACCATCATTGTAATCGGGTGACACTCATTATCGGGTGTTTGAAAAGTACGAAAAGAACTTGGGCTTCCGCTGAGTGTGCATACGATTGTGTCCGATCATCTGCGGCTGACATTCTGTCGGATTCGATCGAGAAATGGAATGCGGAACCACTGAAGTCAATTCCGACTCCTCAAGAGTCGGAGGACTTGGAGCATACGAACCACAATGCACCCCCTGCGGTGACCGTTGCGGAAGGTCAGGGTCTTCTGATACCTGAACTTGCTCCCGGGTTTATCGATCCGACATGCTACAATGCCTCCTTTTTCAATTGTCTGACTGAGTTTGATCTCAGTTAATCGGGCCAGTTCTGGCACCTGATACCCTCCCGCTGAGGCATATTGCAGATTAAATTCTCTACGTACTCGAGCGGACCGCTTTTTCTTTTTTTTTCGAAATGCAATTTATATTATAACCAATCTATGAGACCAACTTCTAATATATGAAAAACGATACGTCGACGTTTTAACCGTCCAAAGCATATTAATCAGATTTCCTACGTCCTCTCGTCCGTACAACGAAGGAATCCACTCAATGAGAGATCTTTCAGCCTATCCAGCCATGTACAAGCCAAGGGCAACAATGTGAGGATTGAGCATGGTCAAGTTAAAGGGAGTGACGAAGAGGTCCAGATCCGTCAGAGCCACAGCCATGGTCCCGTTGATGATCCCATCATCCTCATACACGTACCCCTCCGGCTGGAATGTATAGCCAGACTTGTCACCCGTCACGGTCAAAGGAGAGTATGTCAAGTTCAATTGCGAGCTCCATGCGACAAACTTAGGAGCACCAGCGGTTGTCGCGGTGATATAGGAGTTATTGGGCCCGACACTCTTTCCAGGCGCCTCCCATTGAAGAAAAATCTGCTTTCCGGGGAAGGACAAGGGCTCAGAGCGGTTGTGGGCAATTGCCGGTGCACAGTTCTTACCCACCGCATCTTCATTCAAGCAGTTTATGTCTTCGACAATGTCTGATACCGATGGATCGGTGATGCGCTTGCCGACTGTTTCACTACCGTCTGTGGATGTGCCGTCTGGGGAGACGCGATTGATATTCGGGTTGTTCAGTATATGGAGCGTTGGGAAGTTTTGCCACGCCAGGCGAGTGGTACCCTCCGGGCAGTAGCTGATATACTGTGCGAGCATGGTCCACGCCCAGGACTGGGGCCATCCGTTCTCGAACCACACATTCATCGGGGAGAGACCCGCCATTTGACGGAAGATCAGTTGCTGGCGGGACTCAGTGGAGATCGAGAGGGATAGAAGGTTGGCCACTTCCCGGGAGTCGAGGTGCGAGATGAAACCCCAGACACCAGACTCGCCGAAACGCGTCACACGCTGGTTGAAATCAAGCCACTCGCGAACGGTCTTATATGGATAGTTGTACACGCATTGCTTTGGTGCGGCTTCGCCCAGCATGTTGCTTAACAACGTCGCGTGTCCGGTTTCCTGGTCGGCCATGAACTCGATCAGCGATCGGGCCTCGGGACCCAGGCCGGCTTCTTCGAACTCCTCGTCGGTGAAGCGAGCAAGGCCATCGTGGAACAGATCAAGCTCAATCCACTCCTGGTAGGTCCCCAGGGCGATTGACTCGAAGTCGAAGTCACTCTCTACCATGTAGCGAGGGAGGGTGCCATTCGTGCCCAGTCCACCAGCGGGAGTATATGGGGCGGGCATCGGTTTCTGGGGCACACCAAGGCTGTTGTAATAGGTGGCTGTAGGACTTGGTGGCTTCGGCTCAACTGACGCAGCTAGCGTCGCCGGCGCCTTCACGGCTCCGGTCGTGGTAGGGGTACCCGTGTAGGGGCCATGGTAAGGAGCGCTTGTGTAACCATTTTCTTCCACGATCACTGGGTAGCCCTTTTGCTTAGCTGGTGCTTCGGTTGGGACTGGCGAGGAATACACGCCGGTACCGAGCAGGGCAACTGCAAGTATAGTTTTGGCGGTCATGTTTTTGCACGCCATTGGCGAAAGTAGAACTAAAATTCGAAACGAGATGCTGTGCCCCTCGAAGAGTTCTTTATAGCCCAGATGTTACCTCGTTCTTGAGTGCCAGATAATTATTTACCTAAGGGAAGCTTCCACCTTGACTGCACCGGCGGCTACTACTACTACTACGAGTGACACTTGTGTGCTCATTCTTTGGTGAATGCTAAGAAGCGGAAATTTGCTCCGCATCGTGGTCTTCAAAACCACAATTTGATGTAACTATGACGATACTTTCTTGATTATTATGCGTGACCAGCCCCGGATGCAAAATCCGGCGGATGTCATTGTCCTTGGGTTCGTTGCCAAGTAGACAGGCATTACGTGATAGCTGCTTTGCAAACGGACTCAGACAGAGGTAACTTCCAGGGCAGGATAGCTCCACGCTAGCTCATAATTATTCTCATGGTACCACGTTTATAGCGTTCTGGTAGTATGCTCTAATGTACATACGTCTACTGGCACATCTGCAACCGTCGACCGTACCAGCTTGCCAAAAGGGGATACTATTGATCCTTCGGAGCTAGGGTGATATTTCATTAGGTTGTTGTTAGCTGTTATCCACGTATAATTAGCGTTCCGACCCTCGAATTGATCGGACAAGAATGCCACTGTCGATGACGGATACTTTATCCGCCCAATGCTTAACGCGCCACAATGGCATATCGCACAGGCATTATCGTTTCAGCTCCAAGGGCAATAAAATT
Source organism: Aspergillus hancockii (assembly GCA_001696595.2). Classification (NCBI taxonomy): domain Eukaryota; kingdom Fungi; phylum Ascomycota; class Eurotiomycetes; order Eurotiales; family Aspergillaceae; genus Aspergillus; species Aspergillus hancockii. The sequence goes on from MBFL02000009.1 coordinate 146,530, forward strand.
CAGGATATGCCGTTCTAAAAACTGTGAACCCCATAAAAATTTACCGTTCTAGTAGATATCAACCACCTCAGCAATGCATTTCTATTGCTGTCGCTTCGAAAGAGTGAGGGTACAGTGTCCGACCTGGGATATGGGACGGAGATATTACGTCTGCTTTTGATGACTTATAGATAGCTGCCCGACCTGCCCCGAGCTTCTAGGGGCACGTTGGACTGACAAAGCTATTACTGTACTACATCTCAGTGTCTAACAGTAAAGGGCAGAATCCGCTGTGGTTGTGGTGGGGCATGCGAGGAATGCCGGAGCTCCCGCCAAGAATGACCAGAAAGAGACGGATTTGACTCCTACCCCATCCGGATGCCTTGCGCTTCCTTTAAAACATGCATCTCGAACTCAACCTCTGCAGCCCAGCGTGATATTGAGGAAATACATTGCCCAAACGAGATCCAACACACCGTGGTTACGGTCTTATCCGAACTCGCCATGGGAGCTTTGAGGTACTTGGCTCGGAGGGAAATTGGCTGTGCTTAGTGTTTAAACCAGTGCAAGAACTTTTGTGGGTTTTCCAAAAGAGGTCTCTAGATTAGAAGCTGTCTTTTAATTATAAAAGTATATGATCTTTTTCTTTTTGCTGGTTTATATTATTTATACACAGCTTGTAGAGTTGTTTAACCCGGTAAGTATATCTCTATACTATCATATTACCGGTGTAATACTTTAATGTATTCTGCCAGTCAGACTACCTCCTGACAATATTAAAGAATAAGAATATTTTTTTCTATATTTATCAAAGAGTATACAAGAGTGCACGTGTAGTAGAAGACTGATTCAGCTACTAATCAAACTATTTACAGCTGGTATAATAACTTTGAACTACTAAAGCGGAAGAATAATAGTCGATATTAATAGTTCTGAAAAAAGGCAGGATGTTCTTTTTATACAGTCTGATCACCATCAGGCCCCGGAGATTATTCTTGACTATAGTTAAAAGTTTTTACGCAGATATATAGACTCTGAATATCTTAGTAAGTACTGATAATATTTCTCTTGTTTATTTATAAGTGATAATTTATAAATATTAATATCCATGTTTTCTAAGAGATTATTCAAAGTATTGAAATGGTATGAGCCACGACGAAAATTAAAAGCTACATTTTGAATTAACAGGTATAGAGTATTGTTAAATATACTAACTCTTCCATCAGATGCATGATATTCAAGATTGCTATAATCCAAAAGCTCGTCTTGTAGAGATAATTGTATTTCTTGAACTACTATCTAAAGAACCGTTGGTTAAATCTAATATAATGGAAAAGTAGCCCGATGCTATTTAAAATAAGACAGTAAAGCTTTGAAGAGATTCACGCAAGGTTCTCAGCGGGCTATTTTTGAATAAACAAGGTAAGAAATGCAACAGTACTTAACAATAGTCTTTTAATCTGTTTAATGTCAATTCGCTAGTGTACTTAATCATAGGCGAGTTTCTCTATAATGATCTAACACCGAACCGAAGACTTGAATCTACATTTCAATCTCTACATGAGGAGGAGAAGGACGCTTTCCTGTATTTTGTCAGTCATATAATCACCTGGCCCCCAGAGAAATGGATGACGGCACGAGAATTGATGGAACACCCGTTTCTCACCCTTAAAGCCTCCTCGGGGATGTGAATATGGTGTAGTAAGGCATGAAGGAGGATGGTCGCTTTCGGGCGCTTTTCTAGTCGTCTTATACTCAAGTCCTGTCGCCGCTTATATGGCATGAAACACCGTCACATCCCTCTGATACTCCGTCTTATCCGTCAATTCCTTGGTTAAATGTCGCACCGGCTGCTTGTTTGCAGAAAAAGACGCAGGAGCCGCTTATGATTTCTCCTCAGAATAATAGAGAAAAGATGGTATGATAAATAAGCTACATATCACCGGGCGTGTAGATTGACGAGGCCTAAAATGTTCGGCATAGTCTAAATCCCCCGATACTAACGTTCATATTTGGCTCCTTTTGTACTTTACTAGTTACGGTTCAGAGCCGAAGTTATTATTTACACACCAGGCTCATCTTATCTCGGACCCGAAATGAGCAATCTGCGTGTCTCATTTGGTTGCATTGACCCACCAATAGCTAACCGAGGATTAATATACTCGTCAAGAGGTAACCCAATGAGCATGCTTCCATGTATATTAATTACGGGGCACTAGAGTCTCACAGATTCAAAGGAATTGCCATTGAATCCACTCGAATCCGATCAGGTTCTCCACATCTAGATACGCGTGAGCGAAAAAAGTGGTGGTAATCCTCCCAATCCACCGTGAGGGCAAGGCCTACCGTGATGGTCGTTTAATTTGCTTTTCTTTGTATTCCGAAATTCTTCTGCTTTATGAAAATATGCAGTTGAATCCGAACGAGAAAAAGAAAAGAAACTAAAAGGATCCTAGGAAAAGTCGAGTACACTAGTTGCCTGTCACCATCTCCCGGAGCACCGTCCGGGCATTCCCATTAGTATTTATATGCCGGGTCTGGACCCTTGTTAGTCCGCTGTGGTTCGATCTCTCGATCCAATGGGATCTGCCCCGTGGATATTACCGGTAGCCATTAGTAGGATTACTGGTTGCAGACGGACGTTCGATCTCTGCCACCGAACGATGGCCCGTGCTATTCCTATTCCTAAAACCCCACGATGATGTGGGAGCAGTCGCTCCTTTCTATAACTCCCCACCGGCAACAGCTGGATGTCACGGGCGGAAACGGGGGAGCATGTTAAGTAACGAGTCCGAGCAAGATTATCAACCTATGTAAGTGCGTGTTTGCTCAGCGCATTGGAAAGCGTATTCTCGACCCCTTTCGGGAAAGGCCACGCTATCCACTTTTGCGATCTGAAGCACGAGTAACATAATTGGTTCTGGGCTTCTATAGCATTTATGCTAGGGCCGCTGTACCCCTGCATACTCTCAAATTACTTACCGAGGCATGCCGCTGCTGCCACCAACGGCGTGCGCATGGCGTACAGGGAATTGATTACAGCTGCAATGCTGTTGGCTGCCACCCGCCGGGCTAATATCCATCGTCTGACACTGCCCAGTGAATAAATGCGCTGCCGATTCTCACTTTGATCCTCTTTTTCTTCCCCCTGTCACAACACTGCAGAACACTTCTCAGCCAGATTTCCAACATGGGCGACGCACCAACACTCCCCGATTACGTCCTTGACGCCAATGCAGTCTTGAACGACAAGGACGCAGCATGGCGATATGGCCAGCCACCCAACTACTCAAAGACCCGAGATTTCTACGAGAAAAGTGTGCCCTTACCCTCCCAATATTGACAATCGAGCATCCCCACTGACAGCCAAAATCAAGCCAAAACGATGTCACACGCCGCCGGAAGTCTCCCTGACCTGGTCGAAAAGCTCGTCAAAAACTGGGAAATCGAAGCCTCGTTCAAGACCTCTCTCGCCGACTGGCGGACCGTCGACCCCAAGACATACACCTTCTCCTTGAATGGAGGACCGCCGCAAACGGGCGACCACATGCTGCAGGTCGGCACGTACAACGCCCTTCTTACACCGAGCTCGTACTATGATCCGGCGCATAACGATTTCGAAACAAGTCATAAGGCTTTTAAGCGGATGATGCCTACTTTTGCGTGGGAGGTTACGGAGGTGTATAGTGGGCCGCCGACGGTTATATTTAAATGGAGGCATTGGGGTGTTATGGCGAATGATTACGTGGGATATAATGAGTGAGTGTTTGTTCTTGGGTTGCGTGTATGGAGGGTTTACTGACATGCTTGGTTTTCTAGTCAAGGGGAGAAGACTAGAGTAAAAGCACATGGCGGTTTGATTGATATTCAGGGTATTGTCATTGCTAAGGTAAATGAGAAGCTGGAGCTGGAGAAGATTGATGTTTGGTTTGATCCTTTGGATATGTTCCGCCAGATCGCTCGTGAAAGCAAGGGGGAAACGATCGATGCGGCCTCTGAGACTGGGGGCTGTCCGTTCGCAGGTGGTGCGAAGCCATCATCTCAGTGAGGTGAAATGTTATAGGATGAAGCGGCGAAAGTATACCTACAAGCTCTGTTAATCTTGAATCGAAGTTCTGTTTCCTATACTAATACCGACTTGTCTTGACTAGTGTAACGTCCATTGGACTATATTGATAGTTCTTTCCCTTACATAGCAGTTCGGTTGGTGCTGGGGCTCCTGCTGGGAGCTTCGTATCACACAGTGATTGAATACTACACATCCACAATACTCTAGATCACCTACAATCTCGTCAATCGCCCTCACTACCACGAGTGTCTGGATTCAGGGGAATAATATTATTATCGTCTATCCATAAACATCAACGGGACTGGAACCGTCAAATAATCCTTACGTATACATCCATCATGCTATTTCGGATACTCGTGAACGACCTCCACTGTCCTTAGCACTGTTATATCGCCCGTCTCCGGCGTAGTCGAGTCCGAGTCACCCGTGATGTTTGCTCGGTATCCTCGTTCGTGCGTAGGCGTCAACACTAGCTCATGAGCATCGAACGTACTACTGTCCTCATGTGTGCGTCGGATAATGGAATGAGCCGAGTCGCTCCGATGTCTCGAATGGGAATTGGACCCCAACGGCGCTATTCCTCGTGACATTCCTCGTGAAGGTCCGCTCTGTCTGGGACCTGCAGAGGTGTACTTGGAGTTCTGGGAGGAGCGAAGACGGTGGAAGACTTGTCGGAGGAGAGGCCAGAGGAGAGGGAGATTGGAGACATAGACCGCCGTTGCTACTTCTGCGACGTACCATTTCTGCCATGGCTTTTTAGCAGCTGTTCAAAAGAGTTCTGAGAGGGACGAACTTACCAAAAATCGAGCATCGAACAGTCTAGAAAAGTTGTAGTACTTGTTGAGCGCTGCCATGAGAATCTGACCTCTGGTTAGCTATGGCTCAAGCCAAGAAGGAATGGGGTGTGACGGACAACAATGCCTCCTAAGCTGAATACGCCGCATACTGCAACCTTCCTGGAGTCCTAGTCAGTCGTCTCATGTCTCTGGCCCGAGCATGGCGGTATATCTCACTGTTTGAAAGGCAAATGCGATCGGATGAATAGTGGTAACGGGATACTCAACATCATGACATCAGAAGAGATGTTGAACACGGTTGTTATGATCAAATGGTTGAGATAGCTCGAGCATTGGACTGTAGGAGTATACAGCTGTCAGCTTAGTATCCGATCCCCGTGTAGAATGTAACATACAGGAAACAGCATCGTAGTCCCCTATAACGGATTAGCACCATGTCTATAATGTGCAGATGATGAAAGGTAACATACAGTAGTAGCTAATAGGCCTACACCAGACCGCACAGAAGAGGATCTCGATCACAATGAAGGAGAGGACTACATATACCGCAACGATTTTCACAATCAGATGCTCTTTCATCAAGAGGCTACCGGTGCAATTGCATTAGTCTTGTGAGGGAACAGAAAGTCTGGGTATTAGCGTACGTTAGACGGCTGTAGATGATCAGAAGGCAGCATTTGACCAGCCAAATGGTAACTAGGGAGCACTGCTCCATCACGAAAGTCATCTTGTTCCCCCAGACCACGAGCTGTCGAACATAAGGCGTATCTTGCTCTTGGTGAATAATGGGGTCACTGCTGACCCGAGCAACGTTATTAGCCGATACCATGACTCCGGTGAAAGTAGCCTATACCGGTCCATTAATGTCTATTCCTCGGCCTGCAGTAATTGGACCGTCCACCTACCGCAATCATACACATGAGGCCATCATCGATCTGAAGCTTTTTCCATGACCCCAACCGTATGCGCCGTGAGACTCTAATTCGTGTAAGTGTTCTCTTCTACGGAATGCAATAAACATTGGTACGAACAGGCGACATCCGATGATAAAGATCCCTTTTCCAGATCACTGTTATTGTTTGTATCCAAGATCCAATACAGAGTCCAACCTACCAACCGTATAAAGAATCCATGACTCGATCGCAAGTTCCCTGGCGAAAGGGTACATGGCAGACAACAATTCCCAATGCAAATTAAATCTCCCAAGACCTCCCGCGTCCCGGGTGCGGTACATATATGCCGGTATGTTTTCACCGGCCCATCTCCGTATCCATTTTGCATTGGACCTCAACCTACTAAGCTCCAAGCTAGTTTGACAGCCTAAAAGCCTAATTAGTCCACGAGACGATGGACCGGCGGATCTACCTCAAGGAGTAAAAGGCTCACATGGCCTTTCCATGGATCCAACCCCTTGTCACTTTTAATCAAAGTTTAATAGATAGAGAGACGAGCGAGGTTAGCTTCATAGGCCAGAGCGAAGGAGTTAGGGCTGGACCAGTCTTCCGGGACGGGCTCCCAAGCAAACGAGGCAGATCGGGAAACTATACTACGAGCTCATAGAGCAATTTAGCAATAAGCTATAATGGCCTGCGGGACTTGAGTCACGGAGAGAACTCGGGAGAGAACTCGGTAGGGGGTGTCATGACTAAAGATCTTCGCGCATGACTTGTTCCGCCCTGGAACCGGAGACTACGATGTGCGATATCTTTCGCAGAACATATTCAGTTAAGTCAGGCATATCATCACTCAACCCTGTGTTTCCAGCGTACTGGAGTCATCCCGCAGGAGCGCTTTGGCCCCCTGTGGCCGTCGTCTATCTGGCGGTATTTGGTATCTCGTGGCTTGTACGATAGTGCCGTGCGGGCCAGGCGAAAGCCGATAAGCTAGCCACTGGGATACCCATCAATGAAACCCGACAGATATGGATACTGAGCCGCGCCAAGCCGGCCACTGGAGTGGTCGGTCAACTTGATGAAAGCGACAGGCGCCCAGACGGTCTCTATTTCCCCACCTGCTAGTTAAACATAGTACTCGAGGATCTATCTGCTCTAATAGCCCTGTCAACTTCTAACATGAGATTCTCAGATGTTGGAGTACCCTGGTTCCGTGGCTTGATTACGTCTTCCACCAGAGCCTTCATGCATCGACGATTATCTGTCGGTTTAGGCACGGCGGTCTAACATTGTACGGAAATGAAAACGCAGATCTCTCCGTAGCCGAAGCAGCACTGCCAGCTGCCAACTCCAATTGAGTAAAGAGAGACGACAGAGGTTTCAACGCGGCCCCACAGACCTGTCTGACAAGGGAAAGCATTTGCAAAATCTTCAGAGCGAGGTACAGCTCGGCATTGACCTTTTAAAGATGGGGAGCCGTAGATCGAGGGCATTCCTGGGCATTGGGAAGCATGTGAACAGTTATCCCGAAGAATGCTTTACAGCAAAGGACCACGGTGACCCGTCTGGAAATTGGAGCGCATATTCGGCCGTATGTCGGAGAAATTGACCGAGGCTATACGCCGTCTCTCGTATACGAACGATTTTCACTGGGCGACCACTAAAACCTTGATTCCCCAAACCGCCCTGACCTGTCTAGGGATTCTCCCGACGACGAACCTTACAATCTCTGATCGCGTGATATTTAACGGTATCAATGATTATTAATTCTATTGGGATGTCTATCATTACAGCATCAAACGCCGAATTCTAACGAAGGCCGAGAGGCGCTATAGGATCACCAGTATTAGGATCCTTGTGCTCGGGCTGTTCTTCCGTGACATGGATGCTGGTCTGATGCCAGATCTCCAGTGGGATTCCCTGATTGGACTGGGCGCTCTCGTCTTTGATGATCTCCTCGACGCTCTCGGTTTTGCGAACTCCCGACATCGAAACGGAAGTCCAGAGGCTCTTCTTCTGGGAACTGGAGTGAAATCTCGTCGTCCTACTATGGGTCCCGGTGCCGTATGCGTAGGTATTGTAGTGGCGCGTTCTGTTTTTGCTATGGGAGCTGCCGGTCCAGGAGCTGAGGTTGAAGACGCGGCGGACGAGACTCCAACAATTGGGGATGTTGGCGACACAGACGGCGGTACTAGCCTCACGGACGTACCAAAAGAGCCATTGGGGGCTGAAGGGGTCTTTGAAGCTCGACACTTTGCTGAGAGTGGCGCATAGGATCTGATGGTCATTAGTCGCAATCGGGTGGCATTGATGGAAGTGCCAGTCTTACGATGAATGTGCCCATGCTGAATACACCCACTAAAGTGATTTTACTACATCCCTGCTGTTAAAATACTGGATGGGGATCTACATCGACTGAAACATACCTGCGTAGGGGCAGACTGGCGGATATGAGCAGCGGTAACGGAATGCCCATCATGAAGATGTCTGATGAGACATTGAAGACCATGGTCATGATAAGGTGATGCGTCGCGGTCGAGCATTGTACTGAAAACCCCCAGTCAGAGAGACAGTCTTCAGGGATGCGCGAGGACATACCATTGGGGGTGGGCACGGCCCAGTAGTTTTTGAATGGTCGACACCAAACCCCAAAATACAGGATCTCCAAGAGAATGTATGAGCCGACCACGTATGCAGCCAAGATTTTGACGGCCAGCTGTTGTTTGATGCCTTCACTGCGAAATTTTCAGCGCATGCTTCGGTGGAAACGAGTATTGCGACCCACGTTAACCTGGCGTAGAGGAGAAGAAGGCATCCCTTGCATCCCCATATCGTCGCCAGCATGCATTGCTCCGTGACTAACACCAGTTTACTGCCGTACACTCGGTCTTTGATATTTTCAGGAGTCAGATCCTCCGTTTCGCCAGGTTTCATCAAGTTCGTCTGCGCATGTTCGATCCGATTAAGCGTAACTACAAGTCCGGTGTAGAAGCACTGAGGGAAAGGCTGTCAGTAATAAGAACTCCTTCTCCTTCGGTCGCAACATACCAGCACGAGTAGCATCAAAAAATCCTCTGCCTGCAGGCTCTTGACACTTTTCACCAACTGCAGCCGGGAGATGCTGGACAAGCGAAAGTTAGAAATTTGCCCCTCGCTAGTATAATTTCCAAACACACTCACAATCGCAAGATTATTACCAGTATGGAAAATCCATACCAGATCCACGATTCAACTTGGAACTGAGACATGACCGCTCTGCATTGCTCAACAGGGTATCTTAACAGCCCGAATCGCGATCGAAAGTGGGCGCTCCCAGGGCTACATATGATAACGTTCAAGTTTCGGGCCACCGGGGTTAAGGCCGGCCAAGAAGTGGAAACCAGATCCTGGTCGTATAGAACCAATCGATATAGTTACCTGCAGGTACTGGTTTGAAACCATCCACGGCGCAGGCGAACTTTATTAGATAAAAAACGCAGGTTCACAGAGCCCGCCAGTGAGATTGAGGCTCGCCGGGGGTTCTAGCCGGGGGGAGCACAGCTGCGTCACCATTATAATAGTAACCTTGGTGACGTCCACGGATTTTCTGGAAGGCTAGGTCGAGCCCATTATCCCCATGCGATTGGGCTACTGGGGAAATAGACTGGGGCTTCCTGTCTCCACCGGACTCGTGGAAATACGAGCCTGAGCCTATCATGGCGGAAGCACGTCCCTTGGCCGCCACCAGGCGAATTCTATGCTGAGACACCACGTTTGGCGTGAAGCCTAATGGAAACCCAAATACCGCGCAGTGCCATTCTCTTCCCCTATCCGGCAAGGCACGGCTATTATGTGCTGTTCGAACTGATGTCGCATTCCAATTGGTGCTTGGTCCTTGTGCGTGCTGAACACAAGCCACATTCCGAATCTTGCCACTCCATTCTAAATGAACCCCTGAACGCTCGCTATGGTGTGATCGAATGCTTGTAATAATAATGCAATATCGGTGCGCAATTTTTGCCGAGTGCTAGGTTCAAGATTCCTCAGTCGCTGTACTATTACTAACTAGTACTTCTGGCGCTCGCACACCCGAGTTCGTCTTTGCTAACCGGTGGCCAAGAGTAATAAAATCGCCCGAGGCCTTGAACTCATGCAACTGATCGCCACGAAATACAAACGGTAGAGAGGGAGGTGGGCCCACGATATCCCAAAAGCGCCTCTCTGGCTATGCCCCCATGCCACTGCTTGAGCATCCCACTTGAGGCTCTTCAACGATGTGGATAAAGATCGGACAAGAGATCGGTGGATCCATAGTATCTTAGCTAGGAATCCCGAAGGTAGATTGCAAAGGGTGTTGCAATGAGGGCAATCGAAAGTCTACTATCCACTATCTTCGACAATATCTACCTATCCTTCAATGACAACTCTATTCCGTGCATATGAACTCAATGTCATAAGGCTAAAGCCACCTGGTTAATAAGATATTTCATTCTCGCTTCCTTCTAGTTTTCGCTTCAGCGCCCGGGCAGATTTGCCATGCCTGATGTTATGGTTTATGGGGCATCTAGGGCTAGGTTACCATGTGCCCCTACGCTGCAAATCGGATTATCCGTCCATCGCATCCATCCTGCTACACTTTAAAGGCGACACTCGGATAGTTGGATAGCTTAATCGTCCATATAAAAGCATTTTCAACGGACACGACTCTTGTGTCCGTGCCGATCGTGTAACCTGCCAATCTTGTATGCAGAGGGACCAAGGTGTCGACGACTTCCATTCCGCTTCAGTATTCAGCTGGAGGGGAGCAAATGTCTTTCGAAAGATAATTATCCGCCTGAGGCCGATCTTTTCATCAGTTGCACTGCTGGCAGTTCCGAAAGCACCTTAGGGGATGGACAACATTGCAGCAGACTCCAACGATAATATCAACCCGGGGTGCCCATATTCCCCGATAGCCCATGACCTGATGCCCAGATTCTCGCCGGAATCAAATATGTCCTGAAGCAGAAATCACTCCGCTCGCCTGATAGTAAGCTTCAGCAACTGAATGCTTGATCGCCGTCAATTATCCCGGCTGCAATCCGAATCTGTAACAACTGTATTACAAAGTCGAACTGCAAATATACGGTACACTCATATAAAGAGCTTGGAGATGACGCAAGCGTGGTCTCCGTGGAAAGAGTTCAGTCGTTGAGCCACATACTCACATGGAGCGTCTCTGAACAATGACAGTTGAATATCGGCCGACGAGTCAAGCGGCTCGAAAGCCCAGCAGGGGACGCATAACAACTATAGATCAGGCTAGGAGACATCTTCGAGATTTTTTAAGCAGTCACCGACTCCACATCGTGTTACTGATTTGATGTAACCAAGTGACTAACGCTCCGCTAGTGATTAGCGGCTGTACCTAAGCAACATCGTTTTCCTAATCGGGTTAAAACGGCCCCTTGGGGTCCATGTAAAGCTGGCAACAATATCTCAAAATCTGAAGGAGTGAGAGCAAAATGAACATAAATAGGGCCATCAAGTCCAGGTTATCGAATGTATCTTCATCAATTCAGTCTTTTTATTCCACATCGCTCCTATTCCAGCTCAATATCTTACATTTCATCTCCCTACACACCACCAATGGCTCCTGATACTCTTTCCCTCACCGGCAAGGTTGCCATCATCACTGGCTCGAGCCGAGAGACGGGGATAGGCGCTGGCATTGCAGCAGCACTAGCACGCAATGGTGCCTATGTAGCTATCAACCATGTGTCCGATGCGAGTGCCACTTCATCGGCGCGTGTAGCTCAGAAGATATCCAGCGAAGGTGGGAAGGCGACAGTTATACAGGCGGACGTATCCACGCCGGAAGGCGCAAAGAATATAATAAATGAGACACTCGCGGCCTTCAACGTCGGTCATATTGATATCCTAGGTTTGTGCTATTGTTCCATCAAAGAAAAGCTACAAGTGTCTAAACCAGGAGAGGGACACAGTCAACAACGCAGCCGCCGGGTTCCCTCATAGCGCCCTCCAAGCCACACGCCAATCACTCGACACGCTATTCTCCTCCATTGTCTATGCACCTCTGTTTACCGTGCAAGCCGCCGTCCCCCATATGCCTCGTGGTAGCCGCGTGATAAACATTGGCTCGGTTGCGTCGAAGCTGGGCATGGCCCCTGTTGCTACTTATGGTGCCGCTAAGGCTGCTCTGGATGCTCTGACATACTCGATGGCGATGGAACTAGGTCGCGGCTTCGGGATCACTATCAATACTGTGTCTCCAGGACCTGTCAACACTGGAACCCTGCCGAAAGAGCAAGCAGACAAGATCGACGGACTACTTGTACCGATGACGAGGGCTGAGCAGCGGGTTGGTACAACGGATGATATCGCAGATGCCGTGCTGCTGCTGGTTTCAGAGAAGAGTCGGTGGATCACTGGGCAGGTGATCTCAGTGAGTGGTGGGATCACGGGAAATTAGGGGGGGGTTATACCTAATCTATCGAGCGAGCAATATCAATATCGGATACTAGAGACTGTACAATATCTGTTTGAGCAAGGACTTCAATCCAGATAATATTTCGAGCCAGTTCGCTAACTGCCTGGCCGTCGGGAAGACTCAATGTAGGCATCAGGTCGGAAATCCTTGTAATGCCCAATTCCCTTTCTGGACCCGGAGGCTGAAGCAAAGCAACAGTAGTAAGAGCCCATAACTGGAGTCTCGGAAACAGGAACGCGCCGTCAGGACCACAGTTCGTTCTTCGAAGCAAGTCGGCAAACTTAGTCCGCAGCAGCGGAATTTCATTTGCAGTTAGCGAATAGACTATTTTCAATTCCGCCAACAAAATCAAAAGAGCGAGTCGTGTCATCTCATGAACATATTCAAATGGGCCCAAATTTGGGGCCTCAAATCGTAGCATTGATAGCAATGTATGTGTTGCGGGTGTAAGTATTTCGAGAGGGCTGAGGTCGTCTTCTTGTTTCCAGAATCCAAAATGATGATAGTGGGAGTTGACAAAATCAGACACGGCTGCCACTCGATTGAGTGCAGTTACTATTGGCCGGGAAGGGTTGTATGATTCGGTCAGACTTCTCAGCAAGCCCCCAAGGAACGGGCGCTGCAGGTCTTTCTGAATTGCCTGGGTGGTGATATCCATAGGGCATATGGATATTTGCGGCGGAGCGTCTCGAATGACGGATCCTAGAACATCAAACCAAGAAGCGAACAAGTGGAGGTTGCTGTTCAGACCATGAAAGCCACCTCGCAGTAGCATAATTTGGTTTAGCCCACGAATGTGATACGCCCAGCGGTCGAACGTTCCAACATATAGCTGTTATGAAAGTCAGTCAGTCACACAGGCAAGAGTCAGCACGATTCAAGAACAAACATCATGACAGATCATTCCGAGAACTGTAGTAATGACCCCCTGGCTGGTGCAGTCGGCTGGGTTTCCTAGTCTTTCGGTTATTTGGCCCACGCACTGGCCATAGTACGTCAGAGCCTCCCGGCTATTCTCATATTGAAAAGTTTCTGGGTGTGTGGCTTCATCTAGGAACATGGCTGCATTTGCCATGCAGAGCTTAAAGGCGCTGTGGTCTTGCAATGCCATGGAAAACCAGACCGCTCGAAAGGGTCGATAATTATACTCGGACTCGGCCTGCACTGGACGGCCAGTTAGCCACCCAATGGCACAGATCATGGCGGGTCGGTCCTACTAAAGTGAATGAGCTGGAGCGACCGAGAATTTAGTTCGACAGGCAGGGGATGAGAGTTCAGGGATGGGGTTGGTGGCCCGAGAGGTTGCCAGGCAAAGGTCACGGCTGGGGGGGCCCATTTGCGCTTGCGACGGGACTTGCCAATGTCGCGCATCACTCGACGTCGGATCACCAGCTGCGTCTTCTTACTGCGCACCTGGTCGGGGTGAGAGACATTGACAAAAACTAGGTCATTGTCGGGCTGCATTGTTGAGGCCAGACACGATCTAGTGTTGCCGAGCTTGTTCACCTGAAGTCAGCACTAATCAGCACTTGCATAATTAGTAGATACTTGGCTGAATAATAATGCTTGGAGGGGCAGCATTAATGTTTGGATTATCTAACTCACTAAATCCACTAGTCCTGGCTAGCTTGAGGTTAGCTCCTGAATAGTTCATCTCCCCTTGGTGTCAATGGCTTGATAACTCGGTAGAACGTCCATGGATCGGTATGTTGACGCTATTGCAGATCGAAGCAAAAAGAGATAAGAGTGCCGAATGTCAAGTTATAGAACATTATTTCTAAAGCCGAGTAGTCACTTGTCAGGCAGGAAAAGTAATGAATTTGCTTCCTATGACCGCTGTAAGGGAGCCTGTAGTGATGTTGCCAGTATAGAGCCTGAAGGGGCTGCGGCACAGATAAAAACCTCCGCGCCAGAAGATGTGAGCGGGCTAGCCCATTTGTCATTTGTAAATGTTGATTCGGATTCATAAGTGGACGAAAACGACGTTGGTGATACTTGAAGTGCTTTCGAGCGCAAACTCCGGGCTTTTTGGGCATATTCCGTGATATCTTTGGTTCTTGGGATGCGGAAGTAGAAGTAGGTGATGAGAAATCACATCCCATACGGGGCGTCAAAAATGACTAGTATCCAAGCAATTCCTGAGGCAATTCCCCTTTGGGAATGTCAAAGACAGGCTAAGCTCTTCTTGGCTGTCCCGAGTCGGCCCGATCACAATCAACTACCCATATAGGCTTAGACTAATTGGTCAACCTTCCCGTGGCAAGTTTAACCCTAGTTGAGCCCCCCAATTGAACCTGGCCGAGTTCATGGCATTCTTTTGTCGGACTAGGCAAATGAAGAGAAAATAGATTAATGGGTAAAGTGCTTTTGAGTGGTTTTGCTAGATCTGTGAGAAACTGTTCCGCGCTTTTGAAAGTCGAATGATATTTTTCCGCGAGAGTGGAAGGTGGAAAATATATATTGTAGAGATTCGTATGACAGATACAAGCAACTACACAAGGGCCTTCTCTCTAGAAAATGGAAAGGAATTCTTGATAGAGGAATCGGCGTTTTGGTTCAACTGACTAATCTACCTTAAGGACTATCTAGAAAACTGGAAAATCGCTCTACTATATAGACTGCTATACAAAGAGAATACGGCCTCTTTGAATCTAGGCTTATGATCATATCCTCATGCAAATGGCCGATAAAGAAATCAAGGAGAAATAATGAGAAGAAATGGAACTAAATATTTATACCAGATAAAGGGCTTTCATACGATAAAGAGCTTTCAACATTCTCGATGGGACTGACATTGCCACCTAGGCACCCGTTTCCTTCGGTCCTGCTGTCCGAATGATTGATTCCTGATTTATTGTCATATTTTATCTGCTACTCTTCCGTCTACCTAGACCACCCAAGTGTATACTCGCCTCTTACCATGTTAAGCATAGATACAGAAAATGACTCCTATGTGCCCTTGGACGCCAAAGGGCACGACGAATGATAAGCTGTTGGACATTCGAACTGTTGGAGAGTCTCCATAAAAGGATATAGACTACCATACTACCATGATAGAGCACCAATACTATGGCACAATTGTAAGTCTAAAGAGAGCATTTCCGATGATGGAACAACAACCAATTGCTCATTCTCCGTTTGTGACGGAGATAGCCTGAGTTCAGCAAAGCTAACGTGTGTATGGGCCTTTAAGAATGTATGGGTGTTTTATTTCCTGTTTCATGCAGGGATTGAGGCTATGCCATGGCTCCCTTGTGAATGGAATTGGCCGAGATTGCGAATAACCGTAGTAGCCAGAGTGCATGGCGCTACACCCAGGCGACTACCTATATTTACGGGTACATACACTGCATATTATGTAAATTTTTTCAACGGCTTCATAGGACACAAATCTTCCTGCAGTAGATATTGTAACATGACTACGACTAGATGACCACTAGTTCCACCGGATCACGCCAAATGCACTAGCTAGTCTCTTTTTCAGGGTAGTCCATAATATCGGAAAACATGGAATGCCCCACTGGGGCGTGAAGGTGCAGGGATATCATTCGAGACACTCGTCTCCTGTTGTCAGTGAATGGTTCGGGGAACTAGTCAATGGGTTGGTGGTTTATTCACTTTCATTTGGACCTTTAGAGATAGCGTCATTAGGAAGGCGATAGAGAAACTTAATAAATTGGCTGGATAGTCAATACCTCTTTCAAGGGCATCTTCTTTGGAATTTGTGAATAGGTCTAACTACCCGAGTGGTTACTTCCCGCACCTCTCACCGGGCCTGTCAAAATTCGAACCTCTGTGAAACCCAAACGAGGCCAGACTTTTAGTTCAAGCTTTTGTATTCTTGGTCCACCTAAATTGGGTCAGTAGGAGACTAGGATGGATTCCGAAACATTCTAGGCCACTATCTACTAGCGCCGAAGAGCGATGCTACCTAAGCCAGAGCCTAGTCTGGGATCAACGTAAGAAACCCCAAGGAACCCACCCCATAGGCATGGTCAAGTATTTAGTATAGTACTACCTACAGGGATCACCAGTTCGTCCACGTAGTAAAGATCACCCGGACCGTAAGCTAATTTTGTGCTAACTACCATTCGATCAGCTTCACCGCAGGTTTTGCCGAGTCACCTATACCCCCATTATCATTCTACCTCGTAAGTCTCATATCGATAATGAATGTTCAGGAGATGAAGCCTAGGATCCTGAGGACGATGATCCGGATAGTTATGTCATGATTGCTCGTACTGGTTGAACGAAGGCTATCTAGAGAGCCCAGTGGCAACATCCCTGCATCCGATCGGAAGCAATGACTCATATAACATATCAGCCCATCGTGACCAATTTGAGCCTGCGTCGTCATATGCCGATGTGACCGGAAGGATTGTTATCGCGTTCGATTCCCCACACGGTTCGTTATTCTCCTTAGTGACAAGGTTAAGCTATGATTAAAAGAGGTAGGTTGATTAACCTGATTAACGCTCTAGTATATCTGGTATCCTATTACTCTGGATATCATCGGGACAGATTCTTG
Source organism: Aspergillus hancockii (assembly GCA_001696595.2). NCBI lineage: Eukaryota > Fungi > Ascomycota > Eurotiomycetes > Eurotiales > Aspergillaceae > Aspergillus > Aspergillus hancockii. The sequence goes on from MBFL02000009.1 coordinate 163,265, forward strand.
TTCACTAATCTGACAATGTGAATCCAAAATAAAGGACTAGTCTTGGATACCTTGTATTAAATTCTTGATCCCCTCTCCACGTGCCGTCTTGTCCCAGGCCTGGGTCGCATGCTCGAACAGAGTCACACTTGTGATCAATCGCTTGACATCGATCGTTCCCTTCGAGAGCAATTTGAGCGCTAGATCATAGTCTCCCGGTCCATACCGGAAGCATCCGTGTACGTGTAATTCTTTCTGGGATAGGGCCAGGATAGGAATTTCGGCTTTTGGCTTGCCAACTCCTGCCTGAACATAATTACCACCACGCTTCAATGCATAGATACCGATCTGGACCGGACTCTCGGCGCCAGATGCCTCAATCACTGCATCAACACCATCCGGAGCATCTAACATAGCTAACAGGCGTGCTGCGCTCTCTTCTGGCCCCTCATCTGAGTCCAGAAGGAAAGTCTCGCAGTTGAGATATTCGGACCCAAAAGAAAGTTTGTGCTGCAGGATGTCCACCAGAATGATGCGGTGCGCACCGAATACCTTGGCCACTGCACCGCATAAGAGACCGACTGTCCCGGATCCCATGATGACAACAGTTTGGCCAGGAGTGATATCAGCCAGACGAGTTGAATGCACAGCCACCGAGAGTGGCTCTGTCAATACCGCTTCCTGAAGACTAATTTCAGGAGGTACCTTGTAAACAAAGTCCTCCGGTACCCGATAATACTTCGTTAAAGTGCCATGTACGTCGGGTGGGACAGCTGCAAACCTCATCTGTCGACAAAGGTTGTACGCGCCACTTTTACAAGTTTTGCAGCGCCGACAGGGGATGCCAGGCTCAACAGCAACAGGGTCGCCGACTTCGACGGAGCTCACAGCTGCTCCGACCGCGTGAATGATCCCAGCAGCTTCGTGCCCTAGCACGAGTGGTTGTTCCTTGCTGACTTTCTTGTTGACACCGCCATGCTTCCAAAAATGAACCTAGCCAGTGGTAAGTGAGTAACGGTATACAGACTTGGGATACGGTGTCTTACATCGCTCCCGCAAACTCCAACATAGGCAATGCGGACAAGAACATCGTGGGGATCCTGGATCTGCGGGACTGGGAGAGACTCTAGCCGTGCGTTTCCGGGACCGTACAGGAACCAAGATGGGTTACTAGTATCCATTTACTTCTCGTGCTGGCGGTTGTCGATAGTAGATGTCATATGTAGATAGTACAGATCAGGACGAGGAACAAGATTGTTACTCTACCCGAAAACCTCCATATCGGTTGAATCTTTCTCCACTCAAGCCTCTAGCAAAACCCCGCAGCTGATCGGATCGGACATGGTCCGTCAGCCTTCCCTCGGATCATATTCTACCGAAGGTATTATCGGAGGTAGGTAGGAGGTTAAATGGCAACCATGTTGAGGAATCCTTGGTTCCTACCGTAGAAGAATAGATCATCCCCAGATTTGAACGGTAGCCTGCTATTCTGCAGGTAAGCTGTATGTCGGACACCTAGATACAATTAACGAGTCATGTACGAACCTTAATTGAAAAGAATGAGTTCCATGCTATCGTTGGGATACTACCTCTTGCATTGAAAACTTGTTTACCTGCAGGTCACCTCAATTTCGACCGGACTCCCACCATTGCTCACAATTTAAGCTTATGAAGCTCTTATGATGGATCATACCGACCTAGTGGCTTCCTTGGACAAGGCTCATCTGAAAGAACCGTTCAATGAGATGACTCTGTATCTTTGTCATTTCCAAAACATGTGGTTGGTACTACCATCTTTTCATCCTAATGGGCCATTACTGCATCGCAGTCTGGGGTATGAAAAAGGTCTTTCGACCTTACTTGCTGATATTCCGAGGTGTCTAGAAGAGGCTGGGCCGAGGAACTCCGGAGTCGCTATGCCTCATCTGTGCTGCCATCCGATAGAAGTGAAGAAGCATTGAATATAAACCTTAATCTTCGGTTAGATAGGAAGGTAGATTAAAAACAACGTACCAAGGCTGTGGACGCCGAGCTTTCCTATCAGATCATTCATCTTTACTGGTTGTCCTAAAAAGCAATTTTAGCCCCTTGACGTCTCCCATAGCTCAATGAGAATGTTGCTCAATGTGCAGTCTGTACCAACTTCTAAGTGAAGATGATCATAAGGGATATGATACACTATGCTTTTGCTGACGGCGGGCACATCGAAATATCTATATCTTCCCAACTGTAAGGCTATATGACCTGAAAGGGGAACTAAGGCCTTGAGGACTGATCAGCAAGGCATAGCTTCGTGAATTCTCGCACTGTATTCCCCCATGAATGTAAGGATCCCACTCCACATGTTTCTCGTACCGCAAGTGGCGGAGTAATTCCAAGCAGCCGGAAAATACCAGCAGTTGTCACTGCTGCAGGATTAACCTGCTAAGAAACGAAGGATCTTCTTGCCACGGGAGTACCTCTTGCATATTCATCACAATGGGAGGTACCTTCTCCGGCACCGTAATGCCCTCCTTGCACGAAGACTTTCTTCTGTACGTGCCCCGTGGCCCATCCAATTGGCTGGACATTTAATCCGGTTGTACCGCCTGTCTTGAGCATTGACTGGATTGAATCTTCCGCCCTTGTATCGGCCAGTCCTTTGATTACCACTGTAGCCCATGGGGATGTTGGATCTCGGCTTTGGCACTTCGGTACCGGGAGGAAATAATATTCTTCGTTGAGACAGGTAACAAACTTGTATCACATTGAGTCCCCTCTAGAGCTCTTCAAGACCTAGTCATATTTAGATTGACCTAGCCGTTAGTTTAGCTGAGGAAAAGAGACAGCCTGGTGAATTCAATATTGACCCAGAACGAGTTTGGGTAGATCCCTATGAGTGAGTCGTATTATTTAGAAGTTATCTGCAACTCATCATGTCGGTGATACCAAGAAGGTAAGATATGGTGCAACGTAAGCATTATTTTCTCTCTATGAAGTTACTGTGGTATCGAATCTCTACCAGGGTCTTCGAAAAAGAGCGGTAACGGATTGCTCGGCTAGTTCCCTTCGAAATGACAAGACTTCTTAATATCGTCGGACTGTTCAGCAGTAGTGCGGTCAGGATCACAGAGGAATTGCCGAGATGCTCTAAAACCATGGTAATACACCATACAATCTTATTCGAGGCGTGTAGTGAAAGGGTAGTCTGTTTATGTATTTATACTGACATGAAAGCCTGGTTGATGGAATTGTCCAGGGTGGTATACTGCGTGGGTGCCTGGGTGGATCAAAAGTACTTCCGAGGGAGCTCTTTCTACTAGTCTATCCACTGCGGACTGGCGCATAAAGATCGTAAGTGAATATATTAGGACGACTGGCAATCACATCACCGAACGTCTCATCCCCTAATATCGTGTCTATACAGCCCACATCATAAGGGGAAAGGGAGAACCCCCCACTTGCCCGCCCAATATTATTTTCCCACTGTACCACAGTATGCGTATCTCATAAGTCGAGAGTTTCACTGGACAGAGAAATTAAGTGATACTGGAGAAAGCCAACTACATCGTACAGAGCGGAGTAGTAAAGAGGGCCCGCACTTATATAGAGCGCATTATATGTTTAGTACTGGAAGGGGATATAAGCTCGACTAATCGGAAGCTAAGACAACACACCATAGCTTTGCGAGCCAGGAGGTTCACGGCTGAATGGACATATGCCGTAGTTCCTTATTCTCAGCTTCTAAGGTCTAACCATGTCTTGTATTGCTGTTGTGGGTACCTGGTTTGCAATGCCCTACGATGAGCACATGATCATGGTTCTTGGGACGCTCCGAGGTCGGCCGGAGCGCCTGAGTAAGTAAGGAGCCCTAACGGGGAATTCGCTCGCCTTTGAGTGGAAGTCATTCCCTTAATGAGACAGTAAAATGACTTGAAGGCCAGTTTCAGTCTCGGTTACTTCGTATGAGGTGGGCAAATAATTGTCGGGCAGTTTTTATAACGTGTTTGACCCTGATTGAATGCGCACGTCAACCACGGGAAGACTCAGCTCTACCGCACCTCTCGGTGACACCGAGCATCACGAGAAGGTAGCGATCTGCCACCTTGGCTCTTTGGTGACCGAGTGACTCATCATCCTCATTTGAGGCAATAATTCCTAGACACGAGCAAAGTTAGACTCACTATTGTGCACTCATCCCATCTCTGAGACCAACCGCCAAGGCACTACCCACTACTACTATTGACCATGTTAAATGGGTTACCATCGTAATAGCGAAGGGCATGAGAGGTAGAGATGGCCATCCCATCCATTTCTCTCTCATCGTTTTTCCCTCTAGACTTTCTTTGTGGGGAGGGGGTGGCTCTCGACCTAGAGTGCGTACTACGACCCGCCTGTTTCTTGTTCGATATCTAAACTAGAAAAATCCTTTATTTATCCGGTCCGATATACCCTCTCCAGATCTCTTACTTCATCTTGATGTTCATCTCCTTCTCAATTTGTGCCTCTAACCATCCTTTGCATTTGATCTCGATCTGTACAAAATGCAGTTGGGAAGTCCCACTACATCTGCCACTTTCCAGCAACTACTGAAGTCCCGTGCTCTAAGGTTCTTCTTTTTGAGTATCTTTCTCTAGCTAGTGGCATTTGAATATTGTCGGCTTCGGCTCTGGTGAGAACCCCACTCAGCGTTCTTTGATGACCGTCATGTCTAGTATCCGGTTTCAGCCGAACTCAAACTATGGAAAATTGCTCACGGTAGTTGTTATCTTGAAAATTGGTTGAAAGAAAAAAAAAATTGTTGAAGACTTCAGGAACCAGCTGTCGAAAGTGGCCCGTTACTCAGCCGGCATAGAGTTCCACTTTACAGATATTAATACAAATTTAGTAGTAACTCGCTGTGGACCGAAAGACTCTAATCCCTCCCAAAGGGAAGACACTGTAGGAATAAAGAAGCAAAAACCAAATAACTCCTATGCAACCCGGCTCAGAACTATTAGCGAGAGTTATTCCGATATATAAACATAAAGACGAGGTAAAGGTTTCCTAAAAAGAGAAGTGCAATCCACTACACATCCGCGGCATCCGGATTTTGCAAATGAACAAGCTCATAGTATCGACCCCTCTTCCGCAGGAGCTCTCGATGAGTACCGGCCTCAGCGACTGCTCCTTGTTCCATGACATAGATCATATCCGCCCGCTGGATTGTACTCAACCGGTGAGCAACTGCAATCGTTGTGCGTCCGCGCGCTGCAGCATCCAATGCCGCCTGGACCACCTTTTCTGACTCTGAGTCTAGCGCAGAGGTGGCCTCATCTAACAGGAGAATCTTAGGGTTTCGGATAAGGGCTCGGGCAATGGCGATGCGCTGCTTCTGGCCGCCGGAGAGCATGCCTCCTTTATTCCCTACAATGGTGTTGAAGCCTTGCCTGCAAACGGTCAGCATATGTTCGCCTCGATAGTAAGATCTTGCGTCTTAGACTTACGGTAATGAGACTATGAAGTCATATATGTTTGCATCCTTGCAGGCTTGGATAAGGATATGGTCGGCAACATTGGGCTTGTTGCTTCCTAGAAGGATGTTCTCTCGAATTGTGCCTTGAAAAAGGGTCGGCTCTTGGCTGATGAGAGCCAAATAGCTGCGATAGGATGACATCTCCAAAGTCACAATATTCTTCCCGTCTATGTAAACACCACCTTTTACGGGATCGTAGAACCTCTCGAGCAACGCGATTGTGGTACTCTTGCCGCTCCCACTTGCCCCTACCAGTGCCACAAACTGCCCTGGCTTAATAGTCAGATTCAAGTGGCGAAGTATGGGTTGCTCTAGTCGAGTGGGATATCGGAAGGAGACATCGCGGAACTCGACCAAACCTTGCATCGAGGTTACGCGAAAGCCCCTGGTTTCGGACGCATTCATTGTGCTGTTACTGAATAGCCGCTTGAATTCATGGGCAGCGTGCTTTGCCTTTCCCATGTCGGGGGCATGGGAGAAAACCGTTCCTGCGGCTTGGGCCCCAAAGATGACTTCGCTGAAGCAGACATAAAATTGAAACAAAGTGTATTCTCCCTTCCCAAGCAAACTGCCGCCGTACCAGAATCCCAGTCCCATGCAAAAGAATGGTAAGGCCTGGGAACTCGCATACAATAAGGATGACTTGAGGATTGGAAAGATATCGTTTTTGAGCTGGCGACGGAGCTGTGCTTGATAGGATCGTAACACCTCCTCTTCCATGGTCAAGGAGACAACGGTACAGATGGCAGAGGCCGCCTCGCACGCAGAACTGGCTGATTCCTGGTATGCCTTCTTCGCCCGTCGTTGGAACCGCTCCAACATCCAGACACGAATAAATCCACACATGAGGAGGGCTGGAACGGCAGAGATGCAAACAAGTGCGAGCTTCCAACCGATGACAAGTGCTACTCCTAATGAAGCAACAAGGTTGACGGACACAATCAAGATCGTTCCTAGAGTAACACCGCTAATGCCGGTTAATTCCTTGGTTCCTGCACTCAGTGTCGCAGTCAAAGCGCCTGTAGAATTTTCTTGCTGATCGAAGAAAGCAATATCTTGATGAAGCATCACACGAAATGCACGACTGCGGGCACGGTAGACCATCTTTTCTGAACTGTATGCGAACAATGTCCCTTGTACACTGTATAGGGCAAGAGAAACAAGGCCAATCATGAGAAACATGAGGCACCAAAAGTTGGCATCATGCCGGAGTTTAGGATATTCAATGGGGGGTAAACTGAGGGTGCTGACGGCCTTCGCAAACAGCACGGCTTGCGATGGTTGGATCCCTCCGGCTAGGATTGATGCGCAGAGACCCAGCAATAGAAAGGGCCACTCAGGACGGTTGAAAGAAGCGAGGAATCTGAATAGAGTCCCTAGGGAGTAAGCCTCCTCCTTTGCCGGTTGCACAAGGTGCGACAAGGACATTCTGGACACAGGCCGTTCCTTCTTTTTGGTGTGTAATCCAACATCAGATGCATCATCGCTCTGTACGGTTTGAATATCAGATAGGTCATCACCAAAGTCCTTGTCGAAGAGGAATGTCATGGCATTGTGCTTGGATGGCAATTTGGACGGCGCGAGTGAATATCGCTTCTTAATGTGCTGTGCTTCGACCATACCGTGATAGACTCCTTGCTTATCCATCAGATGCTCGTGCGGCCCTTGTTCCACAATATGACCATTAACCAGAACGATGATGTTATACGCCGATTGGATTGTTGACAGTCGATGAGCAATGACGATTGTCGTCCTGCCCTTGGCTGCCTTGTCAAGGGATGCCTGCACGAGCTTTTCTGACTTCGTATCTAGAGCTGAAGTCGCTTCGTCTAAGAGCAAAATCTTTGGGTCCTTGATTATAGCCCGCGCAATAGCAATACGCTGCTTTTGACCCCCCGAGAGCGAGAAGCTGCCGATGTTCGTATCATATCCGTTTGGGAGTGCCACGATGAAGTCGTGCGCGTTCGCCATTCGAGCCGCATCTTCAATACGCTTTCGCATGTTATACGATGATTCGCTTTCGAATTTGGAGCCAATTACGCCAAAACGGATATTTTCCGCGATGGTGGTAGCAAACAGCCTTGGCTCTTGAGATACGAGGGATATTTGTTGCCGTAGCCATCTGAGATTCAGGGTCTCAATATCATGCCCGTCGAGCATAATTGTGCCCGCTACTGGGTCGTAGAACCGCTCAAGTAAGCTGATAATGGTGCTTTTACCGGACCCTGAGGGTCCCACGAATGCCGTGGCCTTTCCAGCGGGAATATAGCAGCTTAGATCGTGGGCCACAATGACCTCTGGCCGGGAGGGATACACATGTTGGATGTTCTGAAGCACAATGTTTCCTCGAACATGCTCGAGTATTCTACCCTGATCCGACATCGCATCGAGGGGTGACTTGCGGTCGATAGTGCTGTATAGCTTTGATGCCGCCGCCACCGCGTTTGAGAGCGCCTGTAAGTTAGGGGCCACGTTCCCCAAATTGTAGGAACCAAGAATGATGGCCATCATGATTGTCAATACATCTCCCGCTTTGATATTATTAACCGCATCCACCAGGTACCGTGATCCCATCCAGAACCCCAGACCATAGTTGAGATACATGATGCACAGCAGTGCCCCGACCATGATGGCGAAAATGACTTTCGACTTCATTCCTGGTCCCTCAGCATCCTTGAGATGTGACTCGTACTTTTGTGCGAGTGTTTCTTGTGCATTGAACGCTGCGACGGTCCGGATCGAGTCGAGGATATCTTCCGCTAAGCTGGCGCCGCGACCTTGGCATTCCAAAGCCTTCTTGCTGAAGATGAGCATTAGGGTGGAGCATCCACCCATTGTCAATAGTAAGGCAAGGAGACTGGCACTACAGATCAGGGCCAGCTTCCAGTTCTTTATGTATGCGATGATGAATGCTGTGACGAAGGTTGAGACTCCGGTCAAGGCCAGTCCGACCTTCTCGGAGATGCCATCTTGGATAATATTCGTATCTGCAGTGATTCTAGTCGTGATTTCTCCGGCGCCCAGGGTGTCGAAGAAGGCAATGTTTTGTCGCAGGATAGATTCGAAATATTTTACTCGGATCTGCTGCACGACATGGTCGCCGGTGTAGATAAAGCCCACCGTCGCTAGATAGATGGTGACGAACTCGGCAGCGCCTAGGTAAACGAAGTAGACCACATTTTCAGTCAGTTTATCATGGAAGTGGTCGTAAGTAATTCGTTGTGTAACAATATCTTGGAATGTCGACGTTAACCTGCCGAACAGGACCTAGAGATACCAGTCAGGACAGGCGATCAGAAACTTCTCAAGTTGGAAGTGCCCTTACCGTGAAGAGAGGCAGTGCTGCACCACCTGCAATTGCAGCAAGTGCACTACCGAAAAGGATGGCAATATCCCATCGACTACCATACCTATAGATGCCAAAAAAACCGATCTCTGATACTGGCGCATGAAGTTGTCTGTCGAGGACCTCTTCAGCATGCGAGGAGGTAATAGCTGTAGTTGTACTGCCTGTTCCAAGAGACTGCTGGGGTTAACAATCACTTATAGAATTGGAGCTGCGAGAACAACTGCACCTTTGGAAGGGTCTTCATCTCCATGTCCCTGTTGGAATTCATGGTGGAGAAGGCTCTCGACTTTTCCATTTCGTGCAACAACAGGCTGCCATCGCCCGTATTCCCAGCTTGAAAGTGATGACAGCGATGGCAATGGAGGCACGGACGCACTCGGTGTCAAGAACTGAAACTTTCTACTACTCTGCTAGAACGGAGCAACCCTTGGGCCTTTTGCGAATGTTCCTGCGGCCACAATGCGTTGTGACACTGTCGAGTCAACCCCACCGCTGTTGTCAACCGGTAACTGGGCTTGCATATGCTTTATCGCGACGGGAGAGTAAGGGGTTCAGGGTCGTGGACTAATTTCTGACCTTGCCTGTCGCACTGTCTCAATATGGTGTCTGGGGGTGAGGTTCGGCCCAAGGGTCTTGAATTGGGGCCACTGAGTCCCGATCTGCGACGGCAACGGATTATCCTTCGGGTGGAATCGTCCCATGTACCGTAGCATCTTGGTAAATCAGCCCAGTTACAATTTCTCTTTACCACGGTCGATGATCTAGATTATCCGACAGGTTGACAGGGGCAAAGCCCGAAGCTTGTCACAAAACCTGGATTAATTTACATGGAATGGCACGTGGTGCGACCGGTGTTTCATCACACAGCAAGCTTTGGTGCACAACGTGGTGCCCAATATTAGGTTGGATATAGCAAACCTGCTGTCTCAGATTATAGTTTTGTCCGGGCTCCATTTGGTAGAAAAGCCGCACAACTGTTGTGATCAACATATCGGATATTACACCCTGTGTGCTAAAATTGGCAACGAACTCAATCACGGGGTAAACAAGTATGGAGATTCGACCCTCAAGATCAACAAACCTGCCGGAATTTGGGTATGTGGTATATTGCAAGGTTAAACTAGGGCTCGGGAGGGAAGTCTCAAATTTGGGTTCGGGAGATATACTGTACTTGAAGCGTTAGGGGGGATTTAGCGCGACTGAGGTCGAAATAATAGGGCTTCACTAAGTTTCTTCGCCGGGGAGAATAGTCTTTCCGGTTTAGACTAATGGATTAATCTTATCAGTCGTTAAAAGTGGATACGAGACTGTCGATAGAGTATGGTTGAAGCGGACTTTTTAATGTAAATCAGGTTCATGGAAAATCATGGGACTTCATCTGCCCTAAGTAAATGAGTGGCCTGAACCCATCACTTATGTCTAACCGACCCAAAACATCAGGAGTCCGTATCGAACAAGATCGACAAAGGAAAAAAATAAAAATAGAGAAAATACACCGAAAACATAGGGATACATCAATTATCATCAGGAAGAAAGGAAAATGTCAAGTAGAAAATAATGTGTCACAAAATCAGACCCGCTGTCGCTGACGGAGTTTCACCTTCAGGTCCGGCAGTTCCCAGAAGGCATAGCACCGGCTCTCTCGTTGCCAGTCTTTCACTTTCCCCACATACTCGGCTTCAAAGTCCAGGAAGAATCCTGCCAGAGTCAATTGCATCATCTGCTTGGCAAAGTACTTTGCAATGCAGGCGCGACTACCGACCAGGAACGGCTGAACGGCTTCCTTCCTGTCTGTCGATCCTGGCTCCGTCCACCGTTCGGGAATGAATTCGTATGGTTCGTTAAAATATTCAGGATTATGGTGTAACGCAAAAATTGATGTGCAGACCTCGGTCTGTTTCAAAGCAAATGACCGGTTTTGGTTAGTAATGCACATCATACAACGATATGTCAGAAAACTTACCCCAGCCGGGATGTAGATCCCATCCACATATGCACCTGGTGAAACCCGTGGTCCTCCTACAGGTACAGGAGGGTATAGTCGCAATGCCTCCGTAATGACGGCATTGAGGTATGGGAGCTGTTGCGCGACATCCCCCGAGATGTCCTCTACTGAGTGGAATGCAGACTGGAGTTCATGCACTAATTTGGCATGGGCCTCGGGGTGGGTCAGAACGAAAAAAATAACAGCGCACAGCGCGTTCTGTGTGGTGTGGAATCCGGCCAACATGATGGCTGAGAAGTTTTCCGCAATCTCAACTTCGGGTACGCCACTGGTCTCCGCTCGCTCCATCACTTCGACCATTATGTCGCGGCGGGAGTGCGAGGCTTTCAGTTGTCTGCTGAAGCGTTAGGGGTGTGTTACCACAACCTCTTGTGTAGGGTTACTCACTCATGGATCAGTCTCATGCGGGCTTCTTCACTGCGAAGACGAATGCCCTTGCGCAGAAAGCGGCGCAGAAGCCATTTCATTACCGTTGGGACCCCTGATCCATCGAACTGATCACGGATAGTGGCCCAGTAGAAAATACGAGGCAACTGCTCCGTCCAGAAGTACGGCTTGCCCCGCTTCAAGCATCCGAGGGGCTTTCCCAACAAAACCTCTGAAACAGTATCGACGGAGTGGCAATATAGAAGGTTATTGAGTGACAGGGTATCTGTGCCCTCCAACTTGGAGTATATCACGTCGTGGAGTCGCAGAATGCATTCACGGACAACACCTGCATGCGCCTCCATATTCCCCGGAGTCATCGAGGGACCGAATAGTTTGCGGACCGATGAATGATAAGTCGTATCAGATGCGGTGAAGATGTTGCGCCGCGAGATGCTCTTGTAGAAGCCAGTCTTGAGAAAGGCAGAAGCCTTTCCTGTTCCAGAGCCATAGATGTTTCGTAAAGCTTTGACCGTGTTGGTTGTTGCTTGGCCGGGGGCGAATCGGGCGATTTTACCTGCGCAGTTGGATGATCAGAACCTAGTACCAACACAGATCGCAAATGTCTCTTACCATAGGTCTCGTGAAGCGAATTGAAATGGTATGCACTTTTTCCAGAGATGAAAGCAACCTTGGTTCCAATCTTTGCAGACCAATATTAGGTTCTCCAGTTTCCTCTTGCTTAGTAGAGGGGGGTTCGGTCACATACACCACAGCAAAAAACGTCGAAGAAGGATCCCGGAACCCCCTTGATCATTGGGCCATTCGGCTGAAGTTGAATAAATACGATAAGCAGAAAGACCATCTGGTTCCATTTGTCAGCATGCTATTGACACGCAATACCTTCAGCCTCAACATACCAGAACGACCACCAGGGCCGGGTAGGTTATCATAGCTGGGGAGTAGCCTTCGGGCAATTGCCCGGATGGCAGATATAAGGCGACAAACACCATTCTGACAGCCTCAATCAGGAAGAAAAGAAAGATAGTACAAGTTTAGAACAAAAGAGAGACTTGGTCGGGAAACTTGTATAGCACCGAAGGCACAAAAGGAGCGATATGGGGAGTCTTATTTATCATGGAGCCACATACTGATCCTCACCTTCTAGGGCACTCTCATGAGAGATTGGGTCTATACTACTGAGCTTTTTTCGGAATATCCTTCTCCTTCTGGTTTTTCATTTTCAAATTTATTATTATTATTATTATTTATTATTTTTGGTTTGATTTTTTTCCCTTAAAGCCGGGGTTTTACCCCTATTTGTGATAAGAGCTTCGGGTGCATTCTGGACCTCAATTAACATAAGGCTCCTCAACGCCATTTAGAATCATACCATGCTCCAAGGGCCCGAGAAGCATGGTCGATAAGGTAATATTGTGTTCGAGATGTCTCTCTTGGCAGTGAACCCTGATGTTTGAGTGGTTGAAACCGTGGATCCAGAAACTAGAGGGGAATTTAGGGCCCAAATTTTTGGTGTCGCAGATATAGGGATCGCCCACCCCGAACTTCAGACTAAGGTGATCATACTTTTCAGTCAAACAGACTCATCATAACCCTAATTGTCAGACCGGGGTTTTACATTGCCCCCCTGGAAGTTCAGACGTATGAGTATATATGCGAAGTCTGTCACACGCGGATATGTCTTCTTTCCGCATCCTGATCGACTTCCTGATGTATCGGCGGAAAACCTGATACACCGACACTCGTTTTACTTTCGATCTTATGATGGCTGGTCAGCGCACCAGTGTGCTGTTCCTCGCGAATAGCGAGCATGGCCAGACAAACATTATTCTGGCCATCACGCATGAGCTCCTCGTAGGAGGTGGCATTGACGTGCACATCGGCTCTTTCCCTGCTCTCGAGCGGCGGATTGATAAGCTCCTGGCCGACAATGCTTCCGCGTACGATGAGTCGTACCGGTCGCGTATTCACTTCCACCCTATTCGGGGACCATCCAATACGGATGTCTTTATTCGTACTGGCAAGCGAGGTGCTTTCCATCCTCCTGGGTACCATGGTGCGGTCCTTGGATTCCAGTCCCTGTGCGAAGACATCTGGGGCTGGACAGAAGGGGAATACGTTGACATTTACAACTGCTGTGTGGAGATCGTCAAGAACGTGCAGCCGTCAGTGATTGCGGCCGACTTCTTTTTCTTGCAAGGTCGTGACGCTGCGTACAATACTGGGTACACGGCGATCCTGATCAACACGACGTCTCTCACCCATATTGTCCTCGGACTGCAGCCAGACTCCGCTGCCCTGTGGAAATATCCTTTGTAAGCCGATATGCCCACTCGATGAGGATACTCTTACTGACTATCGCAAGACCTGGCACGGGGTTCCCATACCCGCTGCCATGGCATTTGGTCCCATTCAACACCCTGGCGGTGCTCAAAACGGCCCAAATGTATCATGGAAGTGGCCGTCGCCGGGAGATACGCGACTGGAGAATCCGACACAAGATTCACGGCCGGTTCCCATTTGCAGATGCCTGGCGGCCCGACCGGTTCCACCTCTCCCCAGCACTGAAGGAGCTGGATTGGCCCATGGAGGTGCCGGATAACATCCTCCCATGCGGACCAATTCTGCTTCCAACAGCTTCAGTCCAGAAGCAGGACCCGGAACTGGCGAGTTGGCTGAACAATGCGCCGACCATCTTGGTCAATCTCGGGACTCTGTATGCACCCGACCCCAAAGTTGCCGAGAGCATCGCAACTGGGCTGAAGATATTTCTTGATTCGTGGAAGGGCGAGAAGGTTCAAGTCCTGTGGAAGCTTCCCCAGCATCCCCACGATGAGGATGATGTGTACATCCGGTCAATTGAGCCCCTCCAACGAGAGGCCGATGCTGATCGTGTCCGTATCCACCCTTGGTTTTCAGTTGAGCCAATGGCCATGCTCCAGACGGGAAACATCGTTTGCTCGGTTCACCACGGGGGCGCAAACTCGTGGTATGAAGCTATCCAGTGAGTGTTCCCTTTCTCCAATCAACCGAAAGAGTTAAGGCTAATGGCCACAGGAATGGAGTTCCCCATGTGGTCTTACCCGCGTGGCAGGACTGCTACGAAAACGCCGCTCGAGCCGAATGGCTTGGGATAGGCGTATACGGTAACAAGAGTCGGGCACCAAACATTGACGCTCGAGAGCTAAACAAAGCTCTGTTGAGAGTCATGAGTAACCGGTCGTATAAGGATAAAGCACTGGACTTGGCCAAGCTATGCCAGAAAAAGGAAGGGCGTGTGGCAGGTGCAGAAAAGATTATCGAACTCGCGCGAAATCCGGATCTAATGAACATGCATATCCCCGAGGTGAAGATAGATGAGCCCCAGTGTCAACTTACTGAAGTCAAAAACAAGTCTGGCATGGTTCTCCAATCGGTCCGGCAGCCTCAACCGGAAGGCAAGCCCAAGGCAAAGTATGCGTTGCCACCCTGATTCCTGTTCAACCCAGCGTGACTGACCCGTGCATTATAGGCCATTCCTCAGGGATATCTTTGAGGCAGTGCTGATGACAGCCTGTTGCAATGCTTGGTTAATTTTCCCCTTGCTCGGATATTCGCTCTTACTAGTCCCTCGCTTGCGATGGGCTTTCCTGGTGTACCTCATTTATATTAAATACTTCGCCAAAGCACACACAACCGGCAAACTGCCTCTGCGGAATGATAATTTCCGCACTTCCTGGATCTGGAGGATCTTTGTCGACTATTTTCCCCTTCGCCTCTATCGCTCCGCACCCCTTTCGCCACAAAAGAGGTATATCTTCGCCTATCATCCCCACGGCATCGCTATCCGAGGAGCCTTTGGCGCGTTCGCACCGGACGTAGCCGGGTTCTCCCAGCTTTTCCCAGGCATCACCAACACCCTGTTAATGAAAGACAGCGCATTTCTTCAGCCTTTCCTACGAGAGTATCTCCTCTCCGTAGGAATGAGTGGTGTTTCCCGGAGTTCATGCATTAGGCATCTGACGCGTGGCGGTCACGACGGTCGTGGAATGGGTCGTGCCATTACCATCACCGTTGGAGGAAGTCGCGAGTACAAAGTTGCCCGACCGGGGACGATGGGAGTTGTCATCCGGGTTCGGAAGGGCTTCGTGAGGGCCGCCGTCGAGACCGGTGCTGACATTGTCCCTGTGATTGCCTTTGGCGAAAACGAGCTTTTCGACCGGATTGATGTTCGATCGAACCTTTTGCTTAGGGGCATTGCGGGAGTCTGGGAGTGGGTTGTTGGGCATAAGGTGGCGTTTTCCACTGGGAGGTTTAATATCTTCTGTCCCTACCGGAAGCCATTGAATGTGGTGGTGGGGAAGCCTATCTCTGTCACGCAGCAGCGGTGGGATCCGGATCAGAAGTATATTGATGAGCTTCATGAGCAGTATATTGAAGAGTTGAGAAAGCTTTGGGATGATTGGAAGGATACTTTCGGGATGGATCGATCGGCGGAGTTTGAGATTGTGGAATAGGTGTCTACTGGAATGGTGTACATAATTATGGAATGTCTTTGCAATTCACTTTCGGGATCATGTATTTATATGGATAATGTCTTTTAGTAGCGATGAGGGATCTTTATGATTTCGCGAGTCTTTGAATACCTCGGTATAGGGAATGAATTATTAATAGATTCAAGTTCAGTGAGCCTCAACGCATGTTCCGTATACTCATCATACTCATGATAATGGGTTTGCCATAGGAAGAGGCCGGTGGCTGTAGGTGACCATGCGTCTCATTGGATACCGAATAGCATGGCAAATGCACACAATGCTGGGCTAATATCATTCTATCACCAGATGCATAATCATGAGAGTATATGAATACGAGAAGTAACTGCTGCAGTTCCTTCGCAATGCACGGAATCTGAGTGCATTAATTCGAGATACTAGGGTCAGGCTAGCTCATGGTCATCATACGAACGATGAGCAGGGTAATGATGCACAACTATGCAATTGATCTGCGCCTCGGAGACCTTCACGAAGAGCTACCGGTGTATCAATAATGTTTGATATCCCACGAGCGTTGAAGTTCGTAGTCAATTAGATATTAGCAATATCAACATTGAACGTAGCGGAACTAGCATAGGGATCTGTATAAAGCACTGCGTTATCTTTTGATCGTAGTGATGTATTGTTTATCATCACGTACCATTTACTGCAGTCTGTGTGCTCCCTGGGACCTCCATCATGGGCAGAAAACAATTATTTGCCAGCTTCGTTATCCCTGTCAGCTCTCTGGCACTTGCAGCAGTCGATGACTAGAATGCAGCTCCTTACCATACGGAATTTCCCCTCTTCTGCAGTGCCAACATGGAGTCCGTCGATGAGCTCCCCAATGGTGTTGGGTTTTATTCCTTCCGCATTTCCGCTGTGGTTCGTACATCCTCGGGTCGGATCCTAGCCTTCGTGGAGGGTCGTCGGCACACGAATGGAGATTTTGGAGATATCAAATTAGTGTACAAGAAAACCAAGACCGCCACGGATCATGGCGCAAATCCATCGGATTGGGGGTCGCTGCGGGAGGTGGTCAGCACGGGGCCTGGACCTTGAGGTGATCCGACACCGGTGGTAGATGGAACTACGATCTACCTGTTCTTGTCCTGGAACAATGACAGCTATAGTCAGAATGGAGGGGACAGATTGCCACATGGATGGGCGAGGCGAAAGATCGATTCGACCTGGATTGGTCGAAGACACCTCTATCTCACCATCAGAACCGATGATGATTCCACTTGATCTACCCCACAGGACCTGACCAAAGACCTGATGCGGTCTGGCCAGGTAATGGCGTCCGGATCAACTCCGGGGATCTCATGGTGCCCGCGATGGGGGCGAAACATCGTGGGTCGAGCAACGCCAGGGAATCAGAGCTGGTCCGTTCAAAGGCTCTCCGGTGCTGGCGCTGAGGGCACAATTTGCCAAACTCCCGATGGAAAGCTCTATCGCAACGACCGACCGAGCCATGCTGGGCACCGCATTGTGGCACATAGTAGACTGGCCGATGCGTTTGGCGAATTCGCCACCGACGAGGGCTTGCCGGATTCTGCGTGTCAAGGATCGGTGTTGCTATACAATACCGATTCCCCAGCGCGGACGATTTTCATGAACTCCGCCTCGGTGGGCAGCCGGTGGACCATGCGCGTGTGTATTAGTTACGACGCAAATGCAGCTAAGCTCAACCGTGGGCGAGAGCTCAGCGATGCCCCAGTGAATGGCATTGGAAATGAGGGCGGCTACTCGAGTCTGACCAAAACTGCCGATAATAAGATCGGAGCCTTGGTTGTGACCGACTTCTTTCAACGACGGTACCGGGCGGGGGATCCTATCAAGCTATTGCTTGGCGACGGTTAACTTGTCCTGGATCCTGAATGGGTAATCGAGGAGTCTCTAAACGTGGTTGGACCAAGTCTAGATGTCTGATCTAGCCGTGGATAACGTTTGAGAAGTTGATTTGTACGTGTTTTAAGTAGACGCCGAGACCGGAAAGGTCAGTGGTATGAATAGGATGCTGTACGCCGGAGCTTAATCGAAACTTCTCATATTTATATTAGAATTGAGAGTGTACAATGTCTACTCTATATAAAAAGCCACGCATATTGCCGTCGTGGTGCGTTACAGATGTACTGATGAAGAGACGTGCATCGGATAAACGGGTATCTATCTTCGGCCTTCTGCTGACCAACCAACTCGGTGGCAAAAGGAAATAAGATGGAACTCGCAGATCTTTTTCCCAAAGGAATAAGAATTCGATCCTTCATCCCGAAGTGAGGTTGAACCATGGTTTGACGATGGACATACTCCAGACTCCGTTTCCCCCTACCAATCGCCGGTGGTGATCCGATGGAGCATTGCTGTCAACCAATGTCCCATGAGAACATAACAGCCTAAGCGTGGTATCTCGCTTTAAGAGGTTTGTTTGCTTTGGATCTTCGAGGGAAAAGATTGGTGGGAACCTGGGATTGGATTTTACCACCCAATAATAGTAGGGTTTTCCACTCCACGTGTGGTCCCTGCGGGATCGGTCCCCTCGTCCTCGTGGATTGGATGCTTCAATGCTTGGAAAGCCTCGGGGGGAGGGATAACCGCGGCTAACCATGGTCTTAACAGTTGAGAAGAGTTTAGCGCGAAGGAATGCCCTAAATTTTTAGCATCAACTTTGGTCCTCTAGCGAAGTAGCATCGCATCGATGGAAAGGAACCCTTCTCCCCTTTTCGTGACCCACTCTCTATTTCCCTTATCCCTTGATGGGATACGGCTCGTCTGCCTTCAGATCAGATCTCCCTTCATGTCGTGTCGCAAATACTAAATGTCTTTTAGCCCCCTCGAACGGTGTCCTTCGATGGCGGCCAATATCCCCCAATGGCAGACCACGACACTGTCAGAACGGGCTCCAGTGACCCTTTTCGGCCCTCCTCTGGGGCGGACTTTGCGATAGAATGTGTGGTGGCAACCTTCATTGGCATCGCATGGTACAATTCCCTCGAACTCGTCGTCTTATGTTTCACCACGTTCAAGCGATATGGCGGATGTTATTTCTGGAGTCTGGTCGTCGCGTCGATCAGCATCGTCCCGTTCGCGCTCGGCTATTTTCTGCTCATCTTCGATATCTTTCCCAATTATTTTTCGGTCGCAATCGAGGTGGTAGGGTGGTGGGGGATGGTCACTGGCCAGTCGATGGTTTTGTGGTCCCGACTCCATCTGGTCGTTCACAGTCGAAGGATTTTGCGTTGGACCTTGGCTATGATTATCGTCGATGCGATCATATTTCACGTCCCAGCGTCGGTCCTCGAGTTCGGCACGCACTCCAACTATGCGGATAAGTTCATTCCGGCGTTTGATATCTTCGAGCGGATTCAGTTGGTGGGATTCTCGTTGCAGGAGATCGTGTTGTCGGTTATCTATGCCTGGGCCGCCGTCGAAATGCTCAAACTACTCCCTCGGGGCCATTATAAAGGCATTTTGATCCATCTTCTGATCATCAATTTCCTGATGATCTGTATGGATGCGGCCGTGGTGGGAGTTCAGTATGCAGGGTTCTTCAAGATCCATGTTTCGGTGAAAGCCATGGTCTACAGCATCAAGTTGAAGATGGAATATGCGATCTTGGGAAAGCTGGTCCATATGTCCGCCGTTCCGGTATTATCTGGATACACCCCAAGCGACCGTTCGCCTTCTTTGGGCCGGGCAGGTCATACACATGCGGTTCAAGTCCCGGCCGATGGAAATAATTTAACTATCGTACACCACACACCTAATGGAACCGAATCTCCAACCATATCAACTCAACAATCTTTCAAGGGGTTCTCCTCTACTGACACCAGAGTACCAGGTGTCTGGTGACCGGATACATAGGTCGTGTCGCAGATTCACACGAAGATTCCATTCTATGATCTACAAACGCGGCTGCTATCACATACGCCTTCCTTAGAGAGGACATGGACGGATAAACCTAATGAATGATGATTTTGGAACGTATGAGTTACTGAGGAATGCAATTTAATTATGTGAGATATGTACACAAAGAAACGGACTATATAATAGATGAAAGAAATTCTCAAGCATGTTCCCTACTATCCTGATGTAGGTTGCCATCGTTTGCGTTGCCGCGGAGCTGGCAGTGTATTGTTTCAGAATAAATGGAGTTTGTGGCATAAATCTCTGCAGATTCGACCCAGCCATATTTATGTAGAAACTGCATTTCTAACCATATGAATCCGCTGTGAGATTATTGGAGTTGTATTCGCCTGAAGTTGTCAAGATCCGCATGATGTGGTTGTCGAGATGGCATAACCCAAGCGCGGCGGGCATGAAGAACTGCTGGTTAGGAGTTGAACACCACTTGTTTGCATTCTCTTCATTTGCCAGCACCTGTTCTTGAAGTATTGGCAAGAGGTTCCGGACACTTAGGGCACCCCTGGAGTAGACAGGTCAGCTGATCGACAGGTTCAATAGTCCTATCAGGAGAAAGGCCATGGATTGCTGCCACAGGACATAACCTTCGACGTTTGCGGCTCGGCGAATGAGCCGATCGGCGGGTCTATGATTAGTTGTTGTTTCTCCGAGAATAAGCCCTTTCCCCCTATTACTAGATTGGGGTAGTATCGAAACTAGAGCTACGTGGCGATCAGCAGGAGCTCCCGGCATCAGGCCATGTCCCAGACGATCCTTTGGATACCGTTTATCATAGCCTTGTCGAACAGGTTCCTGCTTAGTTGCTTTACCCACATCCCATACTGTTCATGCTCGTGAGTATGTAGAGCCACCTCCCCCACCTTGTATTGAGCAGGGTGTGTCTCCGCCGAAGCGGGCGCCTGTGTCAAGTGGCATGCGAGAGCTCAATGAACGTCGAATCATGCAGCTCTTCCGATATCGACGCAAATACATGCCTTGGACTCCTGGAGAAGCATTCTGCCAGATGGAGTGATCCTGCTGAATATTCAAGGGCTCTACACTTTATATCCATTGCCCTGTAGGTCTTGAATTGGCTGGTCATAACACATGCTATGGAATTCAGCACAAAGTTGGTAGCACCAGTGTGAGCAACAAGACCGTGTCTAGTCTTGCGCTGGCTAACCTTTCGTTCTCAGGAGCACCAGATGTAGCCTTAGCGAACTTACCCAATACGCTGTCTATAATTCAACCACCTGGTGTTACCGGTACAGAATAAAACCGCCGACCCAGTAACCCATATTTGGGCACTGCAGGCCTAACAGATTCCTTGCTATGGCCGGCTTCCGCACTCGAACGTGAGCACGTGAGTGCGCCCACACGCATTATATGTGTGAGCAAGCTCCCGATTTTACTCTCAAGGTTCCCCTGGTAGTCTGGTTTGAGACCGAATTTTTTCTACAATCGTACCCAAAGCTACTGCGCATGGAGCGAGCTATTGCGACCGGTAACTACCCAGCTGATTGTGCTTGGTACTTACTTTTGGCTGTGCGATGTGATGATGGTTGGTTGGAGTATTACACCACCATGGGAGCGATGTGACAACTGGTTCTTAGAAAAGTGGCTTCTGAAAGTTATTCGGGACTCTACAAGCGGCAGATTCGTTTTGTGTGGTGAGCTTGTTCTACCAGTTGTTTATAAACGGTGTCATTCGGAGGACATCCCAACTAAATGCGTAGTTATAATCATATGCATGTAAAATATCTAAATCTACCAATCTTCAGGTATTATAATACCTGTCACCGAAATCACCTAGTCCAGGATCAATGTAGCTGGACAAGTAATTAGCCAATTGCGGAAGTGTTGAAATAGTCTCAACTCACTTCTTTGCTGTCAAATGCAAATCGACACCGGCGGTGACGATCTTTAGCTTTGGATACATCTGTGACACAACATCCAGACCCTTTTCTGAGGCGATAATATTGACAAGGACGATGGACTCCTCAGGCACGTTACGACCGATAAGTGTTTCAACTGCTTTGATCACAGAACCGCCGGTGGCAAGCATGGGCTCAAGCAAGAGAACCACTAGGTTTGTCAGTTGCTAGATATAGCTTGCGGAATGTGCACACGTACCGTCGTTCGTGATGCTAGACGGCAGTTTGGAGTAGTATATATGGGCCATGCTTGTCGATTCATCACGCTGAATCAAGAGCTTCCCAAAGCTCAGTGGGCCCCTTTAAACAGTCAGAAACTGATGTTAAAGAAGGAGTGTGTGCATGCATCATAAGTGACTGACATCCATGTCTGCCGCAGGGCCTGCTCCATGCTGGCTCCTGCACGCAGGATACTCACACCGCACACACCTTTGGTAAACCGCATGCCTTCAAAAGTTTTATTGATGGGTGTTCGTACGATGTATTTCTCCACGGGGACATGGTTGACCGCTAAAGGGGAAAGAGTGTTAGTATATCCCGCCCTTTCTTCACTTCTCATATTTTCAGTACCTATCCCAATCAGTTTTGGGGCCACCCTTTCCACCGCGGCGTGGAAGTCTCGATTGTTTGTATTCACGTCACGGATGATGGTCATGAGACTGAGTAGCAGTTGGTCTTGCTCTAGGACGGTGATGCGCTTGAGGGACTCATGAACGGAAGGTGACATTTTGCTGGCTGGTGGCGTGACTGCAGATGAAGCTCTATACCCATTCATTCGCTGATGCACTAAAGCCTATTTGAAGAACAAGTCCTTGATAACTGCATAGGCCATTGTCTTCTTAGACGTAATGAGATGAAGCTAGGATTCTTACAAGTAGACAACGTTGATAAGATAACGATAAGATGGGAAGGTCCTTATCAGCGAAATTATCCGTGGGACGATCATCGATAAGTGCAAGATAGAGCTAACAATATATCTGCTATCTCATTATCAGCCAGCTATGCAGGAAGTGTCAACAAATTGGAGAAATAACGAACAGTTTAAGTATCACTAGGCAGGTGCTAATACGACGGATCCCCAAATGACATAGTAAGCTCAACGATCGGATGGGGATTGGGCCCGACGACTATTATAATGCTCATCCGACCATACCTAATGACGGCTTTGCTTTCCGCATGCTCTCCAAGATGGCAGTTATCACATCTTCACTAGTAACCATAAAGACGTACGGGACCTCATCATCAACAACACCCTCAGGGACTCGCGCTAGCGAGCCTTTTGCGTTCTTTACCCATCGCCCCACCTCCAGCTGTACTTGCCCTGTTTTATACACCGTGGTTGAAGGTTGGAAAGGGCTAAATTTAACGATGTCACCATTTCCGGCGCTCTATGCCGTTCTGCGCACAGTAGTCTATCTGACGCCGCAGGACATTATCTTGGACCTTTGCGGCTCGGCGAATGAGTCGATTGGCCAGTCTATGCATAATTTCTTGTTCTGCAAGAGTAAGACGGTGTCCACCTCTAACCATGTTGTGACAGTACCTGAACCATAGCCATGTGGTAATCAAAGCAGCTACCTAGAGATAGTTATGTCTCACACGAACCATTCAACGTCGCTGACCACGAGTTTAATAAGGAGCTGCCGTCTGAGTTGTTTCACTTCAAAGCCATATTGTTCGTGTTGGTGGGTACGGAAAGCCAGTCGATGAATGCTGATTTAAGAAGATTTTCCAAAAACGATGCATGTAGGCACCTTGGACCCCTGAGAATATCTGCCAAATAAAGTAATCCACGTTAGCAAGGAAGGGCATCGCAGCATGGCGCTGAAGGGGAACCGCCTTGTCATGCACCTTACACCATTCGCGCTTTGATCTTAGGATCTCGTTCTCAACATCCATCGAAAAAGACCTACTGTCAAATACAGATATAGTGGTCTGCGATTGCTTGACGGTCTGTCCGACTTATGTACCTCTTGTATGGCCTCAATCACATACAGTGTGTCTTGGGGTCGAAGAGGAGTTCGTTATTCTTGATAACATTGCATGGGGTCGTCGAAGCTCAAATCCACTCCTCGCGGCACCTCCTACTCTTGGGGATGTGCAACATCTCCTTGAGCTCGTGACAGACTAGACGTTGTTCTAAAAAAAATGCCTTCCGGCTTCATGGTTGAGTTGTCCGATGTTCGTCGATAACGCAAGTGTGTGGGTATAACGGTACCTGAGCTAGGTTGTAAACAGCAATAGTTCCCTGAGTTTGACGGTATTCCAAACGATCCCTGCGCCGGCGAGTGTGATAAATAATTGCTGGCTGAGGAATTAGACCCATACTATATATTGTTCGCGCTATATGTTGTAGAGTTCCACAGGGACTGTTTGGTGCTGTGTGGGAGCGGTATTGCTCCTATGACTCAGCCACCAACAAATAGAATAGACGAGCCTAGCGACCTCCATATCATGCAGTGGCGCCAAATTTGCCGAAATGCACGCCCATTGTTGCCTTGGAATGAATGGCGTTATGTCTTTCCCTATCACTTTGCCATGAGCAAATGGAATAGAAGACCTTTGAGACTTCCGCATCATCAAATGCCTCCAAGATCTTCTGGAGATAGCCCCCCATCATTGCCTTTGATATAGGCAGATTGTTCCAAAATCTATTTCCAGCTCTTTGCACTATAAGACGAACGTCGACGTGGCTTCTTCCCCTCGTGGACTGCTAATCTCGCCCGTCCTTTCTTCCCATCGGGGACATCATCGCTGCCATCTTCATGATGTGCGCGAGGAGGGTCACAATTCTAGATTCTTCGTCCTCTCCTTGGCCCCAGTAAATAGTCCCCTTAGAGAACTATATAGATGTAACATAATTAGGACATATGTTTCCAAGAAAGCAGTAGTATCTTGCCTTGCGGTCCATGCTTAGAGAGAAAAAGTGGTACGCCCAAGAGTCTGACAGAAGACCGTATACCTCCGTGTTGCGCTTCTTCATATCCTTCCTAGCCTTTTGCACCATGGGCTTTTTTTTTTCCGTGATCGTCAAAACTAAAAGCACTCACCCATATAGGCCAGTAGTTGGGCTTCGCCAATCTCCGCCACTCCTCGCCGTTTGCTTCAAGGACAAGTAGATTTACCCCGATGGATTTTTACAGCGCCTTGAGCCACAAGCTCCCATCAACAAAACCCCCTAAGGGAATACATCCGCCCCCACTTCACCTACCTTTCATGTAGGTTACAACGTAAAGATTCGCTTGCTTCCAAACGGCAGGTCACTAATACTCCAGTTTTATGATAGACTCCCGGCCTATATCGGAGGATATCATGGTGGGAATGGCTGGGGATGGGAGATACGAAAGATGGATGTATGACCGATGGGGGGTGGGGAGGGGGCGATTGATTGTACACATACTTTATTGCTTTCACTATCGCCTCATTTTGAACTGGATGAATATGTTGCGGGTGAATTTCTTGGAGCAGAAATTGCCTCACGTCCTGTGCTTCTACCTTCGAACTTACGACTTCATACTTTCACGAGTATAATCTACAACGCCGGGGATATTTCACCGCCCGACGTCACCGTATTAATTCATTGTTCAGTTACTAGAGCTATGATTAACTAACTAATGTGATTAGTATGAGACTAGAGGATACCCCGCATACTGGCAGCGGCAAATGAGGGCATCGACTGGCCAGCTGATGACTAGCCCCGGTTATGTAATGCATATCAATATCAACGAAATCCAAGAGTGACTGATAAGCTCCACAGACATCTGCCGGGAGCTGAATTCAACTTCACCTTCTCCCTTTTGTATAGTAAACCCTGGTATAGGGAAGGAAAATGCCCAAAGCTGTAGATCGCTCCCGTCGTGTTCGGTTCACGCCCTTTGCCC
This sequence comes from Aspergillus hancockii, assembly GCA_001696595.2. Taxonomy (NCBI): domain Eukaryota; kingdom Fungi; phylum Ascomycota; class Eurotiomycetes; order Eurotiales; family Aspergillaceae; genus Aspergillus; species Aspergillus hancockii. The sequence continues at coordinate 188,708 of MBFL02000009.1, forward strand.
GAAGGCCGTCCAACGCCAGCGATGATACAGCCTTATCATCGAATAACCAGACGTCCGGTCGCAGCGGAGTATGTTGATATGCAGCTGAAAAGAAATGGACCTGAACCATGACAACCATAAACATAGCTAAGCAATTGGTTGTGACTAGGATGATCAGTCTGTGTGCAGCCCGGGATCCAGTTCGGCCACCAGCACTCGCCCGGGGTCTATTGACTCCGATAATGACCCGACGGCGACTACACTGCCCCGTCCCACAGTTACGCACCTGTTTATCAACAATAAATCCGTCATGTCCAAGTCAAAAGACTGGACGAGGGTCTTGGACCCGGTGAGACCCAGAAAAGGCGAAGCACTAGTATGGTAGCCAGCTAATATTGGAAGGCCACCCAACGGTTGGTTTCTAGGGTACCGAGCAGCACCCATGAAGAGGTCCAAAGCGCAGTAGATGCCGCGCAAGCAGCCCAGCCGGAATGGGCCGCGTTAGGATTTCAAACTCGAAGAGAACATCTCCTCAATCTCATAGACGTGCTTAGAAAAATGTCTCCGGATATCGTAAGGCTCCGACGCTCTGCGACCGATCACCCCAGCCATTTAATTCGTGGTAGCTAACTCTGGTCACTGGGTAGGTGACATGCCTTTGCCGTGAAGTGGGCAAAACTCCGGCAGATGCGAACGCAGAGGTGTTTCGTGGCCTCGACAGTATTCATGCCGCATGTTCCATTGGCCCCGAAATGGCGGGTATGTACCTTGGGTCGGATCCTACCCTTCTTCAGACTTTTTACGAGCCATTGGTAGGTGCTCCTTGGCCGAATGTATGAGGTTGCAAGGTTGCAGAAGATTGACCCACGAATATGAGAATATGACAGGGTGTGTGCGTCTCCGTCACGCCTTATACCTTCCCATTCATGATTCCCTTGTGGTCGACGCCATACGCGCTCATCACCGGTAACACGGTTGTGCACAAGCCCTCCGAGAAAGCCCCATCGGCCTCATCCCTACTAGCCGAGGCCGTCATCAAAGCCGGATTCCCGGCCGGAGTGTTCAATATCCTGCACGGAGGCCCGTCCACCGCCCAGATGCTCATCGCACAGCCCACGGTACGGGCGATCAATTTTGTCGGTTCCGAATCCGCTGCGAAGCAGGTCCACGACGTCGCGCGGAATTCCGGGAAGCGGATCCAAGCCGAATGTGGGGGCAAGAATCATGGTGTCATTTTAGAAGATGCCAACATGACATCGACACTGTTTGCCATCGCGGGGAGTGCGTTTGGCGCCGCGGGACAGCGATGCATGGCCCTGAGCGTCGCTATCTTCGTCGGAAACACTCGAGAATGGATCCCAAAATTAGTCGACCTGGCTGCGTCCATGCTGGTAGGACGTGATGAGGCGGCTAAGATTGGCCCCCTCATTGACCGCGCAGCAAAGGCCAATATTACTGGTTTTGTTGAGCGAGCCATCGAGGAAGGTGCGATGCTTCTCTTAGATGGACGCGAGGTACAAGTCCCTGAATATCCGAACGGGAGCTTTGTGGGTCCGACCATTCTAACCGGAGTGGAAACCTATATGGAGTGCTATCAGGCGGAAATATTCGGTCCGGTGCTGCTCTGCGTGGAGGTCGATACACTAGACGAGGCGATTGAGCGGATCAATTCAAATCAATGTGAGGCTTCGTTTCCCGGCTCTACAGGATCCTGTGAGACTAATCAGATCCAGACGGCAATGGCTGCTCAGTGTTCACCACCAGTGGTAAGTGTGCCAAGGACTTTCAACAGCGCGTCAATGTCGGACAGATTGGCGTCAATATCCCACTGATCGGTATGTTCTTCCCGCCAGAGCTTCTCCTTGAGGGGAACCCCCATTGACGTGGCTAGCCCCGTACGGTTCGGCTGTTCGCACTAGCAACAAAAATTCTTTCCTTGGAGGTGAGTACAAGTCGGACTTTCCGTCGTACAGTGTACCCACGCAGGCCGATGCTAAGTATGTCCAGAGCGACACGCCCCAGGTAAAACATACTGGCCGTTTTTCACGACCACCAAAACTGTGTCATTCCGGTGGGATTAGTAGAGCATAAGGATAGAGATAGAGTCTCCCACTGTGGCCAATGTGGTTATTCCTGCAAGATACTCATGAACTACTTCATGACCAGGGCAGCTATGTGTGGCTAGACCTCTAGTCGACCCCCGTAGAATGATACGTAGTGTACCAATGGGAAGACATTTACCCGGCGGGAGGCTGCGCCACGCTTCGGCAAGATAGCCACAAGCCATATAACGCCCCTTGCATGAAGGGCGACGTAAAGGCTGGCACAGGATCCCCGCTTTCAGACATCCTCTCCTTCCCGAAGTGAGCGCAACAGGGATCTCTTCTTGAGGTTGACTACAATACCAATCTGCATTGAGCCAACGTCCCAGTCTTTGAGGATCAGACAATCATACCAGGGCGTTCGATGCTAGGTCGGCGCGTAAAGACGACGATATCTTCGATATACATGGGGGTTGTTCTCACGTAGGACAGCAGGCTTCGGCGTCCTCCACGAAGAGCTCGGCTGTAGAGGTATTCCATGATTGATTGTATCGCCATCGAGAGTTGCCCAATGCTGATTCACCTGGTTGCTCCATAGCACCCCCGCCTTTTGGGTGGACCCTTCGTTGATAGCGCATCGACATTGAACTCCTCGTTGCCCATTCCACGCGGATAAGCACGATCCTCTCATTCGTCGCCATTTCTGTCTTATCGCCGCATGCAGCTCTCTAGGCCCAAGCCCTCTTGGGTCGTATGCAACGTTTCCCGTTACTTGTTCTTATCACTCTGGTCAGCTTGATCTACCAAATAGCGGAAATCCCCCCGAGGACACTCGTCGGAGTGGTCATTACGCCCCCTCGTCGCCATATAAAGAGGCTGCTGGGCAGCCTTGTCTGGAGTTTCTTATTAATCATCATTTGTCCACTAGCCGATCATGTCGGGACTTATCAGGCGTGCCCAGGAGAGCATCAAGCTGAAGGCAGTGGCGGGAGAGATGGAATCCTCTCAGTGGGTCAACGAAGGTGGGACTGAGACCACCCTGGGTTGTGTATAGGCGACTGAACATTCCATTCTAGATTTATTGCCCACAAGCACCGAGAAGCAAAGTGAGTTTGACTCCCTCCGACAGCCTGGCCCCCCCCCCCATCCCCTGACTGTGTATAGCGTGGCGGTGGTGGAATTATGTGACCTTTTACTGGTCCATTTCTTTCACAAACTGGACACTAGGATCAGTATGTTTCCCGACGGCTGCGCTGAACATTCGCTAATCGTCGCAGACGATGATCGGGATCGGCCTCAATTGGTGGCAGGCGATTGTAGTGATTCTTGTGTCACAGAGTATCTCATCAATCGCCATGGCCTTCAATTCCCGGTCGGCCAGCGTCTACCACCTCGGCTTCCCGTGTGTCGCACGGAGTGTCTTCGGTATGTGGGGAAGTTACTACTTTGTCGGAGCTCGGGCAGTGATGGCAGTCATCTGGTATGGCGTGCAAAGTATGTGGTTTCCTCATGGCGGAAGAAAAAGAACCAGCTTAACCGTGGGACCGTGGTAGTGTACTTTGGTGCTCAGTATATGTATAATATCCTGCGCGCCATTTTTGGCCACCATTTCACCGACATACCAAACCGCCTTCCCCAAAGCGCTGGCATCACCACTTCGCTCATGCTCGCTTTTCTCCTCTGCTGGCTGGTACACCTGCCCTTCTGCTACTTCCGGCCGTATCAACTGCGGAAGTTCTTCTGGTTCAAGACCATCGTCTCTTTGCCTGCCATGTTTGGGTTGTTTATTTGGGCCATGGTGAACACCAACGGCCAGGTAGGGGGTCTTTATTCGTCATCCGCACGGCCACGCAGTTCAACCGCGTGGCTAATTCTGGCTGGCATTAATAGCGGCATGGGGTATGTATAAATAGTGTTATTTGCGTCCCACCGATATTAATTTGAGAGCAGAAACACCGCAAACATGATCACCAACCAACCGGACTTTGCTCGCTGGGCTAACAGCCGCAGTGCCGCAGTCTGGACGCAACTGGTGGGTTTTGCATTATTTTCTTATGACTTTGAGTGACGGAATCGTCACTTACATACTCCTAGGCAGTGAACCCTCTCGCAGTGACATTGTCCGCCAGTCTCGGAATCCTCTCCACTAACGCCATAAACGTCAAGTACAACACCGACATCTGGTTCTGTGGCCCCTTCCGTTAACAACCACAGGAATTGCTGTTGACTGTATATCTAGGAATCAATGGGATATGATGAATTTCATTCTGGACAGGTACTGGGAGCCTAAGACACGATTCGCCATCTTTCTTTGCGCATTTGCATGGCTGGTCCAGATTCTCGGCACAAATATTGCCGCGAACATGATCTCCTTCGGCTCGGACGCGGCGATGCTCTTGCCGTCCTACATTAACATGCGCCGTGGCCAGTTTCTTGCTCAGTTCCTCGCTTGGGCGGTATGCCCTTGGAAGATCCTGGCATCAGCGGCCAAGTTTCAGACATTCCTGAGCGGCTATGGCCTCTTCATGGTTTGTGCCTTCGTTCCTGATACACAACTAGTACTAACCAACTGATTCAAAGGCTAGTGTTGTTGCTGTTATGCTTTCCGACTGTGAGTATATGGTACAGGCTACGGAATTTTTACAATCCTAGCTGACCTGTGTAGATTTCCTTTTGACCAAGGGAAATATCTTTATCTCCTCCCTCTACACCTGCAACAAAAATAATCAGAACTACTACTACCACCGCGGTTGGAACTTGCAGGCTGCAGCAGCCTACCTAATTGGTATCGCTCTCCCCTTTCCTGGATTCTGCGGCCAGTTAGGTGCAAGTGTATCTACAGCGGCCGCCCACATTATGGATCTTGCCTGGATTTTGTCATTCACAACGTCCTTCGTGCTGTACTTTATAATCTGTTCAATATGGCCGACACGGAATATTCGATACGTGAAAGACAAAGGCTATACCTTTGAGCAGCTCGCTCCCAATGGCGAATACTACGAATCGGAGATTCAGAAAGACGAGGAGATGGTCCATGATGATTCACGAAAAGACGCCGACCGACTGAACTGAAGTGTCTGAACCTCTTGAGATCGTGAATGAGATCTGTCGTCGCTGTATATTCATTCTATCCCAAGCACAAGAATTGCTCAATTTATCCTTCCACAATTCCCTCGACTATTCTACCGTTTCATCTCTGCTGAGGTTTTCGCTCACCAATGGAAAGGGGTATACAGCACCGCATTTCAATAATTTCCTTTCAAAAAGAGCGCTTAAACCGGATAGTCAACTCAGTGAGGAACATAATTTTCTTCATAGTTATGCCTACTTTAATTGGAGGAGTCGGTAATTTCTTATAACCATTCCCAATTCTGCCATCCACCACACTTCACTTGCGACAGCTCTTCCTCGGTGTACCGTTTCGCAAGAGTAAAGTACCCAGCATTAATCCTAGCATCAATCTCGACGCGAGATTCTTGAGGAAGCATATCTGCCGATTCTCATTGGTGGATGAAGGCTATCCGTTGCTCTTCACAAACTTACGGTCTGGGATGGGGATCCGCTCATGAATGGGAATTACTCTACTCCACGATCGCGTCGTGCTTCATGTTAGACATGGATAACATGCGATCTATCTTCCTGATACCCAGCCAGTGAAGAATGTCAGGCATCAGAGCTTGGAAGCGCATCTATTATGATAGTTTAGCGGGCCCAGGAATTGAAAGAATGGGACAAGGAGTACCTCACATCTCTGACGCCCGCGATATTTTCAATTCGCGTAAAGTACTTGTCTGCCGTGTCTCCACCACATTTGCGCGCGTTGTATACCAAGTATCTGACGACCGCACCAAACGCTCGTCCCTCTTTGCGAAAGTAGATGGCAGTCCTAGAGCCGCCACTCTGCGCCTCCTTAATGGCCTCCTCAATCCCAAACGCAAGGCACGGCGGATAGGTACAAATATCAGACTGGAACCCATCCGACCCATTGCACTCGTCATGGATCCGAAGGGCCAACTTGACGTCCGGATTTGCCACACGTTCGGGTGGGCCAAATGTGTTGGTTATGAGACCACCAATTTGAGGCAGGAATACTTTGATATCTAGTCGTGTAATCAGCTCCAGATAGCTCCCACCGCACTACTCGAATAGTGTCCACGAAGGGTGCCTTCATCGATACCGAATCTCTCAGCCATACTAGGCAGGTGCTAAACAGGTTCAGCTGCTGCTTTTGGGATGCGCACGTCTCCCTCGGTGCTGACCACGATCTCTCCGTGCATTTCCAGACAGCCTTAAGAGATTCGCTAACCTCAACCAAACGCATTGTGACCTTTGTAATAGCAATCGTAGGTCGGACATCAATCCCTGCAGCGAAATGCTTCTTGAATTGTCGGACAATGTCATGACCGAAGGGAACCATAGTTATTTTGTCTCCCCGGGCTGGCTGCGGAGGAATGTCGAAGATAGGTTGGGTGTTCTCAAAGCTCGGCCTAAAATTCGGAGGTAGGTCCCCAGCTGCGACTGTGAGGGCATTGTAGACAGGATAGCTACCACCATGGGCTCCAATGGCATTACGTCTAGTTATGGTTTTTGAGGCCCGAGATACCAAAACAGGACCACGTTTCTGAGCGTCGGCTGTTCCCCATTCCAAAGATATAGGATCAACAACACTCTGCCCGGGGTAAGCGGTCCGCTAGCATTTTCGGGACAGCGTATGGCTCTCAGTTAGGAGATCGCCGTGCCGCATTATGTTGAAATGCTTACTACGATGCGGTCGCCGTCTCTTGGGGTTGCGCGTGCAGGGCGACTGGCGTTTTGGTCGTCTGCTACTTCGACTTGGCCTCTCGACATTGTGTTCAATAATTTCTAGATTTTGTTTATGGCCGTGTTCTCCTTAATGGGATATCCGAGTGAACAAGCAAGGACATAGAATGAAGATAGATGAGACGCTGATTGCCTTAAACCGATTCTTCTCGACATTTTTTAGTATACACTGTCGTTGACGATCTTAACTCTACTTGCTTCGTGCATTGCAGAGAGACAGCTTGAATACCCCGAGTGCACTCTGCAATCTATCCGATAACAAGAACGACAGCCGATAAGATCAGAGCTGCCACGATGTTCCTTATCTTCGGCGGTTTCCGTAGAATGTGTTTTATCAAGCATGTTCTTATCGCCGATATCCGCGTGCCCCATTCATAGAAGAGAATATCATTGCCTTGAGCTTTTTCATCCCTCTCGCCAAGCAACGTTTCATTTGATCTGGGGTTATCAAAAGGTAGTGCCTCAATAGAGGGCTAAGGGGCTTGCCCAGTTCCTCTTAGCAGGTAATACCCCTAATTGATTCTATCGGCTTGACCAACCGGTAACTTGGCATAAAGAACGGGACCTTCATGCTTTTCTCTGTTCGGGAACTAATGTCCACAAACTCCTTTCGCTTCTTGTTTGCTTGAGGACTGTGGGTGTCCGTGCATTGAGAATGCATTGGCGGTTTACGATATGGACCATGCATAAATAGTTCGAGCGCCTCCTTTGCCGTGGCGAAGTTTCCTCTCCAGCAACCTAATATTACCTCTCCGCGGAACACCCCAGATCCGATACGTCCGGGAAGTTATGGTTTTGATATCGTAGTTCAATCTCCAGGTCAACCTGGTGTTGTCGCTGAATTCGCACTTTGATCAAATCGGGATTATCGGACCCGGCCCTAATAGAGTCAAGTTCGCTATGGAGGGTCTTACCCACAACTAGCTCATATAGGTAGACCCTAGCGCAAAGATATCAGGCATTTCAATTTTGAGCAGCTCATAATCCTAAAGCAAGCAATATGGTACTTTCTCATACCCTAGTGGTGGGTAGTCCGCGTACTGAGAAGAGTTGAAATCGCCCAGCTTGTAGGTTCAGGTCATCATCGATAAGGAATTGTCCGAGGGCCAGGTCTGAATGAATAATGCCATAGCCATAAATACCGACAACGGCTTCAATAATCTGTCGGGGCCGTTTTGGTTGACATTCTGGCGTGATTCTATTTTTCGGCAATAGTTTGCCAGGCTCGCCATGAGGGATAGTATTTAACACCGACAAAACTCAACTCTACCTTTCAACATGCACTCGGCAATCCGTGGATGACTGCTAAGGACATCGTAAGTGGTCGCTTCGCGGATGATCGGCTGGAGATCGTCTTCACTGTCGCTGCGTGGCATTTTCCTGATCATCTTCCCGTCTATCAGGTTCTATCAAACGGAAGACAGGCCAGCTCGCGGTACGCCCGAGCAAATACATAGTCCTCAAGCGATGGCCCTTTCACAAAGTCCTCGTTACTCCTGGATGCTAAGGAGCGGATAGAGAGGCTTACAGGGCCCATGATCCACGGTGTCTTTCTTTTGCGTCAGTGAACGGGTTGATCGGGCTGAACTTTCGGGAGATCACTTGCGTAATACAGGCTTCCACACATGGGCAACTGAGTGGATACAAGAGCTTTCTCAAAACCAACGAGCTATTTGGCAATCTGAAGTTTGTCAGGACAGCGCATATCGTCCCAATCTCCATCCCGCGGCTCCGCACCATGATGATGTACTCCGCTCCTACTGTTGTTTCGGTGGAGGGAGCTCCAACTGGAGACTTTTGGCGCTGGAATGTTGAGTACATTTCGAATCTAATGTCAGGTCAGATCAAATTGCAATGAATCCTATAGGAGCAATCGATCCTCACATAATTCATCGTCACCACCTCACTCGCGGTAGTAAAGTACGGCTGCCCAGCATTTAGATTCGGGAGCTTTGCAATTACTTCTTGACCATTGTCCATAGTGATCAGGAAGACTTCGCTGAAATTTCTCTCTGGAAGTTTCTTCACTTGGGTGCAGGATTTGGACCCTGTCATCCGGGTCGCGACCTGGACGAGATCCGCTCGGTTGAATTTGACGTAGCGGTGGGAGAGCTGCTCCTTCTCGTTCTACAGCTATTGTCTAGATGTGTAATGATAGAGGCTATCCTCATCGTAGTCTCCCGTAGGTAGACTGTGAGTTATGGCGAAGCCACCACGCGACCACCGCTGGACTAATGTCGAGTGTGCTTGGCACGAGTCTAAACAGTGAAGCCAAGTAATATCAATTATTTTCGGGTGCAGTGCACGAGACGTGCAGAAAGCAGCTCGTTGGACTGCTGAAGGGGCCAGGCAAGGTCTAGAAAGAAAGATCCCACAAGCCCCGCGTGATGACAGTCTATGACAGAGATGGCTATTCATCGTGTCAGCTCCATTCCCAGCGACTCAGCGAGATGCCTTCCCTATGATACCTGCTGAGTTGACTTGCTTTGCGCCGTGTCGCGATGTTAACGCGCCGGTCAACAAACCGGATTGCCCAGGATCTCACTACTTGTCGCTTTGCCCGTCGCCCTGCAATAGCATGCATTTGGTAGTTTAGTTTCTTCTTTAAAACTATTTGATAAAATAAAGCAATGAAGCAGAAGTTCTATCGTAAAATCTCACTGAATTGTGCAAATGTAGCTGGAGGATAAAGCATCCAACCGTACAGCCGCCTTTTGGCGTCTGACATTGGCAACTTCGTTCCTGATACTAGAACAATGTTCCATCACCTTCAATTAAGATAGGACTAGATCTCGTCTGGCAGCGTAGTTTTGCGGCGAGCTCCCGACCGCCCTTCCAAGTACCAGCTTCCAACATTTGCGCCATTGTCAGCTTGACGCCCTGGCCGGCGAAATGTTCCCCAACGAGCTTATATAGCTCATCAAGCAAGGCGACTGTCATCGCACGCCATTCCACAACGACATCGCTGCTAGCCCCAAAGCATGGAAGTTCCTCCTTCGAGTACTCTAGTCCTTGCCGGAGCACCTCTTCCTTGAGCCTGAGAACCCCCAAATCAACAAAGAGCCCGCCATTTCGGTATTCTGGCAGGCCGGTCCCCAATTCTGTGTTCTTCCACTCAAGGCCTAGGACCCGGGTGAAGGGCACAGTAAGAGAGTATGCAAGCCATTGAGTTAACTTGTGGAACGGTTGAATGTCAAGAGTCCCATCTTGCTGTCCTTCCTTGGCATTCCGCTTCGCGAGAACCTGGAGCGGCCATGCATCTCCGATTGGGACATCGCGAATTCGGGTGCGATTCTTGGGCCAGGTGGGTAGAAGAACCTGCTGCAAGACAGACCACAGTATGTCGAAGTTCAATGGCTCGGACCCTTCTCGTTGTTGGATTAGGTAGTCTTGAAGAAATCGTCAACTAGTGTATCCATGCTTCCTTTGCCGAACACTTACCAACGAGCCTCCCTGGGCGGCCACTCTCACCAAAGAAAGTAGGTAGCTTCAAAAGTGATGAACCAAAATTATTCAGAAGGCTGACGCGAGCGGAGTGTCCGAGAATTGGGTTTTCGGCAGTGATTTGGAAGTTTGTTCTGAATGTGTCAATTGTGAGTGTGACAAGCCCATTTCCTATGCGTCGTGTTAGGAGGATCATTCATGATAATATGATCGCCGCCACATTCTCACCATCGACACTAGCAGGGGTCTCTTTCTTGCGGCTTGAAAAGGCACCCGATGTGAACATATACAAGGACGCAACTGCAATCCCTTCGCTCCTTCCATACGTATTCCCCGTGTTTGGCTCCGTAAAGCTCCAAATATCCCCTGCTCCAGCGTCAAGCAGAACAGAAACGAAGAAGAGATCGATCAGGCGGCGTGTGACCTCCAGTTTGTCACAACCTTCCAATTGCCAGTGCTCGATAAGACGATTGATGCGGGGGACATCACCGATATCAAAGTGTTGCCATCGACCATGAGGAGGAATTGTGTCGAACTTGTCCGGGCCGAAGTCTCTCTATTCTTATTCTTTAGCCTATGAGGGTGTTCCAATTCATCTAGCCTTTGTCTCAGGAACGTACTGTAATGACCTCAGTGACAAATTCTGCGACATCAGGCATGCAGGCCGCGTTGTAATCAAAATGGGAGAGTTCTCCCAGCTTGGCGGCTGCTAAAACCAGCTGGGACCTGTCGCGTACGGCCTGGAGGCTCTTCAAGAACTCTATGTTGGCCATTCTTCTCTCTAGTGCAAATATTACGGTCGCCTCAAACAGCTCGCGTGTGAAATAAAATCACAAAGTGTGGAGTAGACTCTATCGATTGCGGCTGGGTGTTACATCTATTGCCCTACCCAAGTAGGTCTTCGCTGTATATTAGTTCACATCCTCGTGTATCTATAGGGTCAGTCCAGTACTGATAAGGATGATAAGATGTCGATAGTGCGCAGAAGCTTGTTATCCACTCTGCACAGAGTCGATAGCTGTATCTTATCGCTATCAATAGATGCCTCGGCAAAGCGGTTTCATGCTAACTAGGCTTCACATATTGCATATACATAGTGCCTTGCACCTCATCTCTCATTCACCATGGTGTGCATACCTTTTCTGGATGTGTGTTCCCAATAATTCCCATTTAATTCAATCTACCACACTGCAATCTCCAATACATCACCATGGCGTCGAATATCACCTGTATCGAAGATGCCAAAGCTTCTGAAATCCTCTCAGAAATCCGTAACACATCGCTAAAGCCAGCCGCCGTACGACGTCTGGTGGGCGAGTTGACAGCTACCTTGGCCAAACATGTCCTGAAAGCTCCCACTGAAGGAGAACAGATCGCCGTCATAGTCGTCCTCCGCTCCGGACTGGCAATGGCGGATCCTTTTCTAGCAGCCCTCCCGGAAGATGCCGACACAGTCATCTACCATCTAGGCCTATTCCGCGAAAAGCAGTCCCTTCGGCCCGTCGAGTACTACAACAAGCTTCTGCCGAAGAGTCCCAGGATCAAGAGAGCATACATCCTTGACCCTTTGGTGGCTACTGGTGGCACTGCTCGGGCTGCTATTGATATTTTGCAGTAGGTTTAGAGGTGCTGATGAGGATTGTGGTAGATTTACGCTAACGATTGGGTTAGGGATTGGGGTGTTGAGAATATTACGTTGTTTTCCTTGCTTGGTAGTAGGGTCGGCTTGAACAAGGTTGCCAGTGTTTGGCCAGAGGGCACCGAAATCTTTGTTGGTGCGATCGACGAAGGGCTTGATGAGAGGGGGTATATCACTCCGGGGTTGGGGGACATCGGAGATCGTCTTTTTGGCACTGCTCTTGCTTGAGAATCAGGATATATGACAGGGCATTGCATTGATACCATTGGAAGCTTCACTTTTGACTATGGCTCCTCTTTTCGTCTTCTTCAAGGCAAACAACGCATTAAGGGTGGGGTTCTTAATATCGATACATTATTTCAGCGAAGTGATCTGCAAAGATCAGACATTCATACGCTTCTCGCCTTAACACCCAACAAACCTTCCGCATTCTTATACGCAAATAGCTCCAGATCCTGTCCCGTAATCAGCCCACTCTTTTCAATCTCTTCAAAAAAGGCCAGTCCCTTCTCATTCGTCGAAAATGGGTAATCAACGCTGTATAAAACACGATCAACCGTTGTCGTCTGAAGAAGGCAAGCCAGAGGCGCCAGCGAGAACATGCCACTCGTCGTAATCCAGATATTCTCCCTCCACACCGTTCTCAAGTCTCTCTCTCTGTGACCCCATCGCTCGGAGATCGGGAAGATGCGTTCAATCTGGAATGGTAGCATCTCCCCCATATGCCCAATGATAATTTTCAACTTCGGGAAACGATCAAAAAGACCACTGGCAAATAGCCTTAGAATATGAAGCCCAGTCTCGGTATGCCAGGCCCAGCCAAAAGCACTCAATGCCAACGCAACGGAGTCATCATAGTTCCCTTTATAATGTTCCATCATTGAGTCCGAAGCCAACGTCGGGTGAATGTATATCGGGACGTCTAAGTCTTGCGCTTTCTCGAAGACTGGCCAGAAGCGTTCGTCGTCGTAGAAATGGCCTTCGAGGTGGTTTTCCACCAGGGCGCCGACGAAGCCCAGCTCGGTCACGCAACGCTCCAGTTCCTGCACGGCAGCGGCTGGCTCGCCCATTGGGAGCATTGCAAAGCCCGCTAGTCGGGTTGGGTGCCGGGTGATGGCAGAGGCTAGATCATCGTTTGCTGCGGAGCAGATTGGGGGTGAAACGTTGCCCGGGCCATGAGAGATGACTTGTAGCGATACTTTTCCTTTGTCTAGGTCTTGGACTCGATCGTCGCCGAGGGACAATAGCTTTTTGAGAATATGGGGTGGGAAGTTGGCGTACTGCTCACGTATCTCTGGGTAGGCTTCGCAGACCTTTGAGGAGGCGTAGTGGTCCTCTAGGGTTACTAAGGGGAGCATACTTGCAATGTATATTTTGAAGGAATGTCACTGTTGAAAGGCAGAGAGCATGGGAGGTTCATGGCCCTTATACAAAATTGCGGACATCAGATCGCTGTCTTAACGCCTAACGCCGAGCAGTAAATCCGTATTTTTATGATTCACACGACACATCGACAGCATAGATCCGCACCCACTTTTACTTCAAAAGCTTGCTCCTTGAGAGTACTGGTAATTGGCTCGGAAGGAGAAGGCTACAGCCCAAGGCATGACGCTAAAATCTCACTGTATCCACCGTGCGACATTGTAGATGGAAGCTCCATTGGCGATCCATCGCCCTTTCCTATACGCCTCATCGAGATGAGGCTTTAGCGCTCAAGCGTTATTATATCACCTGCTACTGTACACTAACAAGCGATGTAAGCACATCAAGGTCTCTTTGCATATTTTGGGTCTTCATTCATTTGCAAATAGACTCAACCAAATTATGGCACTCAGATACTTCTCTCATTTGTAGGGTTGATTTGGGCTTTTCTGGCTCAACCCACTCTTGAGTGCCCTGTAAGATGCGCGGCTAGGAGAGGTTCCGCACCGCTGTGCCGTGCATCTCCCGACTTTGGCTACCAAGGCCTGGTCAATGGCCGCCCAAAACACATCCAGATGGCTTTCCGCCCTGCGCAGCGCGTCCACGTTTTCCCTGGTGCGACGCTTTTCGATAGGATAAGTGAATTTGCGACCAGTGGGTTCGCCAATGTTTACAGCATCAGTGGAGTTTATAGACTCGGGCAGCGTGACCCTCAGCGCGTCTAGGATCTGGGACCATGACTCCGTCCGCTCCGCAAACTTCTGCTTCAGTTTATCCTCGCGGTCGACAAGCCCGGATTCCCAGCTTCTGGCCCATGGCTGATAGAGGGCCAACTAATCCAAACACTAGGAGATGATGGAGAGGTCACCAACCACCCCGGTGAGATAGGGCAGAGAGCAGTTTCCGTGCTTGCTTATTTGAATAGAGCAGACGGCCCAGCTCGTCCACGACTAAAGGCATACCAACGTAGAACAAAACACGGCCGTCCTCCCACAGGGTGTGAAGCAGCCAAATCAATTGCTCCTCTACCTTGCTCATCTTAGAGCCGTGCTTTGAGACTATTACCACCATCGTCATATGCGAATCGGGTGGAGGCTAACGAGCAAAGTGTCCTCGCAAAGTTGGCGATAGCACAGTACTAGTCTGGAGCAGAGATAATGGTCTTTTGGCTCCCTGGGCGAGGTAGTGTCGGAATCGGAGCAAGGCCTCCAGATACTCCTCCGGTAAATCTTTCGAAGGCGAAATATCATCGGCGTACTGCTTTTGTAATGGGACTAATTTCTTGGCTAGGCTGCTGAGGTCGGAGAACACCTCTAGCTGGAGGTACTCGTCCAAGACAATGCCCCTCAATATGCGCGCCCAGAGAATCCCTTCACGACCTTCGCTAATCACTGGACGATCCTTGCCATCGAGATCCTTCAGCATCTCCTGACGGTGCTCTTTGGCCTCCTTCACCGTTCTGGCGAAATAGTCGGGAATCCTCGCGTAAGGCCCACAGATGATCTTCCGCGGCGGATGCCCTTGCGGCGAGCAGCGACTCAATCCGCCGCAGATCGAGTTGCGCTGGAAGGCGATACGGGGCTCCTGCCGCCATCACGCTCAGAGATTCGAAGCCGCTTGATTCGCTTACGGGCTTGAGCTGCGGCTCTGGCTGGACCGGAAAAGCGTTACCGGTTAACGTAGACTCTGGAATGTCATGAAGAAGTAGCCGGCAACATTGAACAAAAAAGGACAGCAGCCGTGCCTGTACCTCCAAGGTCGCTAAGCCCGCTCCGGAATACATTGTTTTCGTTTACACGGGGCTGTCGAAGGCGTCTGGGTGGTTCTCCCAGGCGACCAGCTGACCATATTTGCAAGTATTCTCCGTCTGCCGTTCAGAATCATGACATGTCCGTTCAAGGAAATGGGCATAATCGCTTTGGTGACCATGCCCAACCGCACCGCGCCCATGTCGGTGGCCGCAAATTGCGACGGCGGATGGCGGCCACGCGCGTTCAGCAGTAGCGGCAGCGCCTTGGTGTTCAGGAGATCCTCTTGGTTTATGTATGACCACATGAAACAGTCTCGGTACTTAGTCCCTCTGTCCCGGTCGGACTCTGACACCCTTCGGAACGCATCCAAGTGGGGCGATGGACGGATAGCATATTCGGCCAGGCATTCAGTATGATCGTGAGCCTCTGTTGTCGCCTTTTCTGCGACCAGCTCTTTTGAATAGTCGCCTCATGGCGTTGTAGAATTCCGCGCAGGGTCTCGTAGCTAGTATATATTTGGTCTACTCTAACGGTGGCCTCCCGACGATACTCTTCCGGAGATTTGATATCTGGGAGGGAGAGGTCCCCGGGGCGTCCCGCACCGGTCGCTTTGAGGCAAGCAGAAGGATCATTCCAATCGATGCTATCTATGTCAAAGTCGGGATCATCATAGGTTGTTGCATCCGGACTGAAAGGGTCGAAACGGCGGTCTGACCTGGGCTCCATCGCTGCTCCGATGGTTGTTGTTGTCTGCATCAAATGGTGTCCCGCATTATTGTGGTTTGTCAACCAAAATTACCACTAATTCTCGGGGTTTGGCCAAGGCCTCAGAATTCAGCCACCAACACGATTCTTTGTATGACGCTACCCGCGACCATTGGCCAGGCGTTCTTCTGTAGGTCTATAGGGATGCTTATGCCTTTGAGAGATTGAAACTGAGGATGGCTGATCAAGTTAGCCATGATGGTAGAAGTTTGCCGTTGGAGAAGCTAGTTGTAGACTGACTTCAGTTAGCTCCTGGTAGCTTGCTATGCAGATTTTCTTCTTAAAATCCCTATCTCGTCCAATATCATGCAATATCTTGATCAAGATATTGCATGATAACTGTTTTGAGGCATTAAACTGACGTCGTCGGGCAGCGGGAATAGCCGGAGATAAGCGCTTCCAGCCAATCACAGGTCTCTGGGCCCATACCCAAGAGGGTTTAGTGACCTGAGGCATCGAATCGACATGCACATGAGAAAGATCTGTTTGATATAGGAAAAAGGAAAACGCTGGAATGTTATTCCAGACTGAATGTCTATACCAGACTTAACGCATCACTCAACGGTACAACGTGCCATTCCCAGTCATTGTACTTGGATGACTGCCGTCTCGACGATCCCGCCACGAGATCAGAGTCTCGCGACTGCCAAACCTTTTCGATGATGCATCGGGCACGCGCCACACTCGTAACGGTGGAGTTGGCCATAGTCGCAAGGGCCTTCAGGATCAATGCCCGCCCACAGAGGAGGTCCCCCGTGGTCGAGTCCGGCCACATCTGCCCATCTGCCGGGTCAAGCTCGACGGCGGCCACGAAAATCGGGTAAGTGGCATTAACCACCACATGGTCTTTTAGCAGATCAGCGAGCCGTTGCAGAATCTTGTGGACAAGGCTCGCCACGATTGGTGTGGTCGGTTCCGCGTTGTATAAAGCGCAGTGCAGATAGATAGTGCATGCCAACTGCTTGAGGTCTGCGACCGCCTGGAGCGCGCGGTCTTCCGGATCACCCAACGCTTGGGTGAGAGTGCCCAATCGTCGGTTCAACACAGAGGCCTTCATGCTGAAATCAACCTCTTGGTTCAAGTCCGAGTCTATTCGCGGCCGGGTCCGGCTGAGATCGAGAATGGAAAAGAGCACGTACACTAGTTCGGGACTGCACCCCATCCAGGGATTCACGGAGCGATCATTTTGGTCCCAAAAGGAAGGGCCAAACAGATCCGCCTTCGCACAAGCCGTGCGGCCCATCACATCCTGAAAGGCAAAGAACAGTTCCGCAAATGCCGTCACCGGGCAGGACGTCCGTTCGGATAGAGTTCTCCTCCGAAGTCGGATGATATCCTTGGCACCCTCGAGGTGGACGATCCATCCTTTATCACACCGATCCACGATATCGTAGAGACTCAGCATCATTACCAGGACCAAAATCTCGGGATCCGGTGAGGTCGCATAGGATGGGTCCGTAGCGATTCGGCGGCGTAGCTGTCCCAGCACCTGATACTTCAGTCGCACTGCCACCGCGGAATGCTCGGGGTTAGACTGCGACCAGTAGCACGCTGCCAGCGCTTGGAGAGCCACAAGTCCATTCTGAGATGCGCTCAGGCAAAATGGAAGTAGCACTGAGGTGAACGGGGATGCTGTCTTAATACTGGACGTTGTTCGCGGACATACTTGATCAATGAAATACTCCATCATGATTGCATTCTTTTGCGCTTTGGGGTATGGAAATATCGTTGGCGTGTACCATAGCGGCGATGGCTCTGGGGATTCAATCCTATCGCATCCGTGGCTGATCAGACTGACGTCTGCAGCGTTACCCGGAATTCTTTCATCGTTGTACAGCCACTGCAGAGTTGCGATGTCCTGGTTGAGAAAGCTCCATGGATATACAGTGTTGTTCCGACACCAAGTTTGTTCTTCGGGCGACATTAACCGGTAGTCTTGTTTCTTCGTATCTGGTGATTTCCGCCACACTCCTTCGCGTCCAAATGCCAGCCCACGGCTATGATAATCCGATTCCCATTTGAGAGTGATTTTTTCCCTCTGACATTCCCACCCTTTCTGCCAGCATCGCGTGCATGAGGGTACCTTCCCATCGCACTTCACCCGACTCTTTCGACAGCTGGTGCACCCATTCCGGGTTCGCGTCCTTGGCGGACGACCCGGTTGAACCATGTCGCCGTCTTGGAAATTAAGATACTGTACAATTCCTATACCGTGGAGTGCTGCGGTTGATTGATGCGATTGATGCAATTGATATCAGCTGTTGTTTCATGGAGGTGGATAGTGGATTATTAAGCGCCCGATTGAAAAAGACACGGTTGGTACGAATGGCGTTTTGTGAATTTCACCAGGATCCATTTGCCGTTTTAGTGCACACCTCTCGCCGCTTTTGCTCGAACATTGTGGAAATAGTGGCTTGGTTCTGGTGGCCTATATTTTTATAGACTAGGAATATGATTGCAACAGGTTCTGCTTGTTTATTATAGTATTCATCTCATGTAGGTCTATTGAGTGGCAATCATTCAATTCGAATATCGCCGTATATATATTTTCCTGCCACCGGCTATCCACCGATCCCGTTTGGTTGAATTACTGGGAAGGCAATTTTACAGATCTAGAAGGCCACGGCATGGAACGAGATGTACTACTAAGTTCATTTATATAATCGTCCAATGGGAACTGTACAGAGACACTATCCCTTATTGTTCAACTATAACTAGTCTGTTTCAACGTCAACAATACTCGGGACGAGCTCAAATAGACCACACACGTCGGATTCCACCTGAGAAGCTTTCTTGCGCGAATCGCATGACTTCTCGAGCTCGAACCCCATCGGTAGGGCCCCTTCAGATGCTCCCGAACCATTTGTTCGAAATCGAGCACATCAAGCGCGGGAGTTTCAATCAAACCCTTCTCATATGTCGCCCTTGCAACATCGAGTTGCACCTCCCCCAGATGAAGTGACCATTTTCAACTAGATAACACCCTTCTCTGTTCCAAGTCGCGGCTAGCTACCGCCTCCTCCACGAGCGCCAGATAGACCTCATCAAGGCCATGCATATGAACAACGTGCCAAATATTCTTCCCGTCGCCCACCGGATCGACGCTAGGACATAAACCTGCGTGCTTCGTGTATTTGCTGTTCCTCGACCTAGTCCATAGATGGCCGGAGGGCACACAATCGCTGTTTTCACGGTATCGAGGGTTTAAGACCTGGATCTGTTCGGGATTTGCTGTGGGCCGGGGGGTTGTTTTTGGCACGCCCTCCCGAGTACTAGGGCGCAGTTTTGTTAAACGATCTTGAATCATATCTACGGGCGCCTATTAGGATGGGTTGGGTATGACTGGTGCACCATGGATTTATGCCTCCATAACATGTGTGATACTAAAGATATTTCTCTTCTGTAAAATCCAATCTTAGTACTCCGGTGGGTACTAGGTGGGGCGAACCAATTAAATATGTTGGATCGAGGCTTTGGCCAAAGGCGAATGAACGTAGGTGTTTGGTATAGAAACTATTAAGGCGGCTAATCTCCTCTGTAGAAGCGAAGGGATTGTCTCAGATAAACATCCACCACCCGAAATGTTCTCAAGCCAATGAGACCGCTCACTTTCAGTATGTGAAGCCGCATCTATGGTCGACCCCCAGTATGGAATTCAGACCAGGGTTTTAGCAATTGCCTCGAAGTCCTCCTTGAATGCGCCGTGCCAGTCTGTGTCTGTCTTCGTTGGCTGCCATCCTAATTCTCTGCTCAACGTAGCCTTTGATCGTGCGCTATGACTCTGTCAGTGGAATGTTCTTTTCGAGTTCGACATTTTAACCCACTTAGATGCAAATCCTAGCTCCCGGACTTTCTCCGTTCCATTTGCCGCCCAAGTCGCGGCTTCCGACAAGGGGACACTGCGCACTTCATCCGTGTTCAGCAACCCCAATTCCAAGCCCACAGCCGCAATCCCCTTCGACACATCCATCCATGTATGTCGGCCCGTCTCAGAGAACAGTATTCCCTTGGCCCCGTACGGCACGTCATCGGACCCGTTCAACACTTTCACCAGGAGGAGCTCAAACAGCGTGACAAGATCAGCAATGTGGACATGATCCCACTCACCCTGCCCGTCACTGATGACCACAGCCTGTCCATAGCGCAACGCTTGGCGTATAAGAGCTGGAATTTGAATGGAGAGTCGGTTGACCGGGCCGGTGCCGGTTCCGAAAATCGTCGGCGCCATGATAATTGTAGTTTTGACCGAGAGGTCGATTCCGGTGCGGAAGACTGCCAAGTCGGTGGTGCGCTGTTGGTATGGCTCGTGGGCTTCACGGCTACGTTGGTAGGCATAAATGTCACCAGTATCGTGCAGCTCGCGGGATTCGAAGAAGACTTTGCTAACGGGGCGGTCGCCGATGCTGGATGTTCCCGAGGTCTGGACACGTTAGTTATTTGAAAATGTGTGGCTATGGCGAGGGGTGCGGCTATTTACATGGATGAAATAGGTGCTTTGGCCGGTCTTCGCCTGTCTGTCACGTAGACCGGTGATCATGGCCACGGCAGACTCGGTGTGGAAGGCCGATGCAGTGTTGATGATTACTGTTTGAATTATGGTTAACCAGTGATCTGAACAAGAGGTTGGTTGAAGCTCACCATCATACTCGCTTGCAAGCTTCTTTATGAAATCAATCTCGTCTAGGGATTCGAAGACAATGACTCCGACGTTCAGCTTCTCGAACTCGGGAACCCTCTGCTCCCCTCGGATGAGCACATCGATCTGGGCATTTTGTACTTTTTCGGCAGAGCTGGCCTTGAGTGTAGCGAGAACAGAGCCACCGCTGACAGTTGTCAGTGTTTTCCACTTTAAGAGAATATGCATATCCATGCGATGATCATGGCGACTGGTTGTTCAATACTTACATATAACCGGTTGCTCCCGTGATAAGTATGCGAGGTTGGGACATGGTTTAAGTTGCCGCTGTCTCACCAAAAGCAGATATTTGTATATACTGGTCGATGTGAATATCTAGAGCGTGATATGAAGGAAGTCCTGCAGTCTGACAACCCTATTTATACCTCATTTCCAACACGTATAAGACCAAACGACCAGAGCAACCATTTGATTACTTCATGTCTACATTCACATTGTATTTGTCAGCCCGTAACAACTTCGGCGACATTATCACTTGCCCAAAGAGATAGATATTGATGGAGTGGTAGGTTATGGCGTCGGAGCCAAAGAAGATTTGATCCTCCTGATGTAATTTTGCAAGTCAGTAGTGCGAGAACCGCGCACTTTTGTGATAAAACCCGAAGAATACGCCAAGAATGCTGTAACTCCGACGTTCAGTATGGTAATTTGTAAATTTCAAGTGACGATAGACCCTCCAAGATAAGTTTTTCCATCGGATCGACCTTCCCGTCCTCTAGCCAAAGTTCGTTTCACCAATCTCCTTGATTTCCAATCAACAGGCTTACCTAATGAATAACAGCAGCTGTTCTTATAGAAGAAAACGTGTTGGGCAAGTCATCCGCCGCGGGCTCTTTGGGTCGCGCGCCGTGCCTCAGCGATATAAAAGAAAGGCCGCCCGAGAGCACAGCGACTCGGATAGTTAGCCGTGTATGCGAGCAGAAGCATGATCGAGTGGTTACGTCCATGGAACCGAGTACAGCGTATACATTTGCTGATGGGGTTTTTTCTACCTTTATCGTGTTTGGCGTGAAGAATGTGTTGAATTTTTGAGAGCGGGTTATCGCACCAACTACGGAATGTGCCCACCTCTTCACAGAGGGGCTACATGGGCTTATAACCGCGACATCCAGAGAAGACTTCTCCCACAAGATTCTTTTTTTTTTCATTTCTTTCCCGTCACTGCATTCTATGCTGCGCTCAGATTAGTTGGGGCTAAAACGCCCGAAGACTTACGTTCATGTCCGTGCCGTTCCGCCGGTCGATCGAGAAGGGCCGCAGAGGCCATGTTGCCTATCATTATAGAGCGATGTGGAGGAAATCAGCTTTGACCCCCGGAAGAGAGCGATTCGGCCAGAAGAGAAATGTTTGTAGCACTAAGATACGAAGACGCGACACCTCTAGTGTGACCTCCCCCAAATTTTGACTTCATCAAGATATCATGGATTACACAAATAGACTGTTCTCTCCTCTGCGCGGCACCAATCCTCGAATCCAGGCTTTCGTGACGGTGTGAACCTGCTCTGTCTAGCAATATGTTGTGATACTATAGCCATAGATCCCAAATTTTCCATTGGTAGACCTAAGAGACGTTGCCGATGTGAGTCAGAGGTTCGTCGCACTCAACAGATATGGCTGACTTTCTAGGCCACAGTTGTGCGAGTATCTGACAGTAAGTGTGGTTCGAATGTACCCACTCTCTGTCGCCCTGTGAGAGCTTACATGCAGCTTAAGCTTTGTCCGTGGAACTCATACAATGAAAGGTGCATTGCTTGGATGGTTTTTTCCACGGCTCATTCGCTGGCCGCAAACCTTCGTAACGCTTGAAATAGACTGAAAAAATTCATATAATGGCGGACAACATGGTATGCAACCATCATCGGTGATGATAATATTGCTCTAAGTAGGACGGTAATTGATGTCATCATAATTGTCTACCGAGACCCGTGGACCGAGGCTTGTGGAATCGTATGAAAGATAGTCTCTTTCTAACAGCTTATATTCCAGGATCTAAAGCCCCTGCTGCTGGACGGTGGGTATACCCTCTTTTGCCAGTAGAGTATATTAAAGATAGATTGCCTTGAGTCTCAGATCCTGTCTGCACAAAGGAAAGATTGTTGGTCGTTCTAAAACGGCCTCGTGCCACAGGGAGTCTCTACAAGTGCAGGGCCGACTGCTTGTCAAAATAGATATTTCGGATAGTTGGGTATTTTCTGTGAATCGCCACAACTCCTACACTCCGAGTACTGGTTATGATAGAACTTATACTAAACAACGAAGATGCGAAGCTCCAAGTACATTGTCTGACTGAGCAATGGTTTTTTTTGATCCCTATATCAACATAACTGTGCATTAGGTCTTCGTATCAAGTAGGGTTTCTAAGTACTATTCACCCTCTTCTCGGGACCGATTCATGCCCAAGGCAATGGAAACAGTGATAAAATGATACACAAGGAAACATTACAAATGGGCTGGAATCTGGCCCGATGGCTGACTCTGAGTCTCTCACTTTTTGGACAATGTCTCAACTGCGGATATTACATTATCTACTCCCGTGGTTTGATATGCATAGAACCTGACTTTGATCCCACACGAGGCTTATTGAAAGATATCTTTAGAATAATCTCATCTGCAACCGGCCCTATGAAAAAAAGACATGGCCGATGTTAGTTATGATTTTCATGTTGTTAAATTATAAAGAACTAATTTAACCCTCCTACCAGTCCAGGTGTTTCTTACGACGACTTTGTAGCTCCAATATTGCTTTAGGCAGAGGGTACATATTTGATAGAAGCAATCCACTAAATTTTTATGAATGCTTTCTTGTCACCAACCGCCATATTTCCCCCACTTCAATGTGTTGTGCCGTCTCTAGTGTTTTCTAATAGTGGTCCCAACAAGGAAGTTTGACATCTTTACTTATCTCCAGGCCGTGCAGGGGAATCATCGTACAACGATCAATTCTCAGTGAACTTGTAAACTTGAGCTGATGATTCCTTAGATACAGCTGTCTAGTCCAGAGCGGATAAGCTACAGATATAATATTTCAACGATATCTGACTAAACACAGTGCATAACACTATTCAACGGTGTCGCTATCTAAATAAGAATAGACTGGACGAGTCTTTACACCGAGCTCCAAATCTCGACGGAATAATAGAGAGAAGGAAAATAAGACTACATTATAGATCTTTGTTCTCACGACCTGTAGAATATAGAGACATAATATTATGCGAAATCCTTATCAACAGAAATTCAATATTTATATTCCCGCAGCAGAACATCACTTCAATTCTCGCATTAAACCTTTGAAATCCATGCTTAGCCGGCTCCGTTGTCCTAAAGCTAGAAGTGTATATAAAACATCAGGATGCGTTCCATTCGTTAATAGTTAAGTGTGGTCACGGTGAGCACGCGGTATTGGCATCTAGTGTTCTACCAATTGAGGTCGGTCAACACATACATAGGCCAACTGCAAGCAATGGAAGGCCAGTCGAATACATCATTTATCGCTGGAAAGCCAACTGCTGATCCATCACCTCGTGCACCATTGACGACAAGGAGCGCCACTTGATACCTAGCTGAGTCTCGGCTCTAGTGGTGTCCACAGGCCATGAGTTGCCTACAGCGTCTGGGCCCAACTTGAACGGTACACCAGGATAATCCGTTTGGAGAATATCAACAACGTCTTTCCAGGAAGCCTTCTCTCCCGAAAGAAGATACTTTGATCCATCGGGGACTTCCGCATCCAAGGCCTTGAGGTGCGCCTCAGCGACGTCCTGAACATGGACCGCGGTGATATTTCCCACAATCTGACCTGTCATGATCGTTGTGAACAATGCCCCATTTGTTGTGCCCTTGATTCCATCTGCTGTAGTTTGCGCCACATTATGTCCATACACATAGGCTGGGTGGATTGTCACTAGTCCAAAATGCGGCTTTCTCTCGTGTTTGAAATCCCAACTGGCACTGTTCGCAAGAAGCTTCGAGGCATGATAGAGAGCCAAGGCGGTGCTGAATGGGTCACTGGCTGTCAAATCTGCGGACTGATCCACAGTCAAGTCCCAATTGTTGTCCTCTATCAAAGAGTCAATTAGTATATTACAAAGAACAAGGTGAACATATCCTCTGGACATCTTTCCACGTACCTCTAATAACCCCCCCATCTGGTATCCCAGTCATGGGGATAAGTGCTGCAATTGACGAGGTGATCACGACTCTTTTGATACTCTTGACCGTGGCAGCTTCCTTGAGGATAGATATGGTTCCATCAACAGCAGGACCAAAATAGGAGGTTTTGTCGTTGCCGTGCGGCAGTGGCGACGCGAGGTGGATAATGTAGTCTGCGCCATCCAATTTCCCAGCGAACGCAGATTGCTCTGTGATGTTTGGCACCAAAACAAACTGCAGTTTCTCTGTATATTCCTTGAAAATCTCTTTTAACGATAGGATCTGACTCTCCTTTCGAACGCTGATCCTGAGGCGATAGCCAGACTTCAGTGCTTGAAGGGCAGTTGCACTGCCGATGAAGCCGGTAGCACCTGTGATGAAGATAAGTTCGGATGCCATGATCGGCAGTTTAGAAAAAGACAGAGGGTAACTTTTCGTAAATGTATGGCTTTTGCTGCTCAGTCATTAGCCAAAGTTCGTCTGCAGGAGCATGTCTTAGATCTTATATCAGCGATCTTCCTCACGGGGCGATGAATAATCTTGCCGGTCGGTTTCACCAACTAATCATAATTATGCCGATGCCGATAACGTTAATTGCCAAACCCCACCCATTATATGATTCCTGCTCTGGATCCAGTGTTTGTTGATATGCCGGTTTGACTAGACGTCCGGCGAGTGCAGTAGGCTATAGGTTACTGCAGTTGTTGTAGTGTATTGACTAGCAATGTGCAGTTCGCTGAATCAGACGCTAGAAAACACACAAATACTAATAATCCCTGCCCTTGACTTGATTTTCTAGTTCAGTAATCATACGATGTATTCATCCCCGGAGGTACTCAATACTGACAGAGAGTATTACAATAAAATCGCCTAGTTCTACAAAAGAATCCCTCATTGCTTACATTTCGTAGGGTTTTCCTTTCCAATTGAGGCTTCTCTGCGGCTTGTTGAGTAATACGTAGTTTACTAATCATGATTACTAATTTTTGGACTACATATCTCTGAAGATTATATGTACGTACGAAAAAAATGCTATAAATTATCATGATGCTGAATAAGACCCCAAGCCCTCCCAGTACTCGACAGACACTTCCGGCCACTCGTTGATCCCATCGAGCAGGGGTAGTCCCATGCCACCAGAGAGGTGCACTTGGATATGACAATGTAGCAAAAATGCGCTGGGGTTTACGACATGGTACCGAATGGCCAACCAGGCTGGCCCAGTCGCGGCAGCCGGCGTGTAATAAGTGACCCGAATCTGCGGAGTTTGCAGGTTAAAGCTGTGTGGGATGTGGTGTATTGCCTCGACCACAGAGGAGTACTTCCACTCCCCTTCGCCTTCGCCGATTACAAAGAACTTGTTCGAATGTTTATGGATGGGGTGTGGTGGTTGGAGCGGCTGCAGCACATGAAAGATTAGGTCGACCCAGGTCCCGTTCAATGTTGCGAGGGACACATTTGACTGCGCGGTCTCGGGGAACAAGAGGAGCGGTTCTTCGTTCTCGGCTGCCAGTGGTAAGCTCGTATTCCCTACGGTCCATCGGTAACTGGCATTGAAACGGTCGATATTCAACACTCGTGTTTGAGCCACGTCTTGAGATGGCACCTCCACAGGGAACGGAATAATGGTACTCTCGCTCAGAAACGCACAGTTGCTGGATACAGGAGCTCCAGTCAGATTAATCGAGGGGACAGGAGGGCCCTTTCTGTGCCTTGTCGGTTGTGTTGTACGACAGGGTGGCAGTCGTGTTGAGGATCTGGTTCACGCCAAAACTTGCCAGTCGAATCGTATAAATCCCGGCGGGTTGGTTCAACTAGACCATAACGGAGTATCGATTGCCATTGACGATAGTGACTGCGTCCACCCGACGGGGCTCGACATATCGTCCATCAACCGCGTAAACATACATGGGGTGCTCGTCAATCGAAAACACTACCGTGTTTGTTCCTGCAGCGCTGATTAAATCGTAGCTAGCATACCCAGCGTCCGGATCCACAAAGAACTCCGCATGGGTGCTGTTTGATGGCGTACAGCCAGAGAACATGGAGGGAGGGATATCACTGAAGTTGTGCGGGAAGTTCCCTGCATTAATGCTTTATTTGGCGGAACGCACCTAGGACCCTAGTTAGTCAGCGATGTTTGGTCGGTAGTACAGGGGAATCCTCCCAGTTACCCAGTATCGCTGAGACGCTCGCTGTTGTCCAATACTAGTTCCTGGGCGGGAGTAGTGTACTGATCCAAAATGTCCTGGCCCAAGCAGCTAATCGAGCTTTTCCCGTTGATCAGGAGGGCGTTGACGCAGTACCCGTCGAGTCTCGTTGCCTCTTCAGCAGCCCACACCTCCTCCGATGTTAATTGACGCCAATCAGATAGCATGATCGGGGTAGTTCTGTCCTCCGCGACTCGCATCGCTCGCAGGTCGTCCTTGTCGGTGATTAATGCAAACGGCCTCTCCACGCTGTCCGCCGGGTGGATATAGATGGACCCGTACAGTCCGTCGTCTACCTGCCCTCTACTATGCGCATGATAGAAATAAGAGCCATAATCCGTTGCGCGCCACTTGTATAGGAACGAGTCCCCGGCTGGAATCGGTCTCTGCGACAGGCCGGGTGTTCCATCGGACCATGGCGTACCAATTTGAGCAATCCCTATAAGATGTTAGAGGAGAACGAAATCGATGGGTGGATATTCCGCGGGCTCACCATGGAAGTGAACGGTAGCAGGCGTCGGGAGCTTGTTCACCACCAAGAATTAAACATTATCGCCTTGGTTCAACTCAAGCGGGGGTGCTGGGAGCTGACCATTCGTAAGGATCATTTTTCGGGGTATACCGGCCGGCGCCCATGCCTCCCAGGATAGTGTCGCTTCAAAGTGGACGGTATTTCCGGTGCCTTTGGTCCACATATTGGTTCCATCCGCCCAGGATACTATACTCAGCAATGCCACCAGTGCGGCTCGCTCCCATGACAGAACACCCAGAGTGGAGGGTAAAGTGTAAGGAGGGGGAATCGATAACCTCAAGAAAGACTTTCTAGTCTCGTGGTTAGTGGCATTTCTGTGCTTAAATGCGCTACCCGGTGCAAGCATTCCCGAGTCATGATCCCCAGATCTTTAGGTTCATCATGGGCGGCTGGATCGGTTCCTCCAAGACAGGATAGATATGGTTCTTCAAAAATGCACAGGGAACGCCCATTTGCAAATAGTTCTACCTGACTATGCGCTTGGCCCCACTGCCATGCAGGATCAAGGGGGTACATAAGTACCATGCGTCCCTTGTAAGAATCCCCCTTCATGGCAGAATTGGACATGTCTATGAACCGCGTGGACTGGGCTGGTCCGACATTGTCGATGCCGTATCTCTGATAGAAGAGGACCGTTGAGTGGTCGTGGAAAGGGAACTCAGAACTGATTATGCCGGGACAGCACAGAACAGAAAAAAAGAAAAAAGAAAGAAAACAGGCAGACGATCTGCTGCTTGACTCACCTATATTTTCCGATTCGAACCCAAGAGAGTCCCCGTGGATCGCCCAGCCGCTTCTTTCCCCAATACACAGCGTTTCGTTCCGATACGGATGGATTAACGGCGATCCCCCAGCTCAGAGGATCAATAGTTTGATCCCAGTTCTACAGGAGTCTGGCGTCCCCGATTGGTGAGACTACCTTCCGGTTCAGCACCAATCGATGATCAGAAAGATCTCTTGACACCTACGGTTCTCCACTCGACTCGTATTATATCAAAAAGTATGGATAGGACAACTGCAAAGCCCGTTGGGCCACGTTAACCATATCAATGGGTAGAGTATCTGCGCACCTCTCAATCCCTGCCATGAAGACACACGAGTTCTGTATCTCAGCCTCGGGAAAATGCAGACCTGGCGGAAATAAGACTTTCTACTCCATATCTCCTAACGGAAAAGAATCCTCATGAACTATACCGCAGACCTAACTCCTTCACTTCATAATTCTTCTTTTCATTATTCGAACATACCTTGCAATATTCGTCGTATTGCATATGCGGAGGAAGAGTAGGAATAACCCTATCCCATCGCGCCCCGTGGGTGGCGGCTTTTGTAATGGAACTGCACGTCAAGAGCTAATGCAAGAAGGCTCGTACCGTCGTGTGACCACCAGTAATAGGGTGAAAGTGTCACTGATAGCGGTGACGTCCTCACAGACTTTCCCAAAATTATCCTGCCACGTGTGGTAAGCTTCCTTGGGAGTGGTATTTACTCGGGAAGGGCTAAAAAGAGTATTGGGAATGAGATGTGAGACAAGTTGCCCTAATGACCCGTCTAGAGATTGGGTAGCAGCGGAAAGCTGCATGACGGTCCCCGAATCTCTAGTCTATATTTGCAAGTAAATCACACACGAGCCATAATATTTCACCGCCAGCCCGATCGTCTTTAGATTCGTTATACATCCCTGTCACCCGCATTAGCACTTCGCATCGCAGTTCGTACAGCATTGGCTTTGGAATTGGCAGCCACCAGACGTTGAAACAGACCCGGATAGGTCGCTCGTAGCGTCAGGCCTATCCTCCTTCAATACTAGAAATGGGTTGTGTTCTAGGTTAGACATATCTCCAGGTTCAACAGGGATCAATGTATCGATGTTAACAACATCGGAGTGAATAGTTGCCACCGACATGCTTTTATGCGGCCAAGTCAAAGACGAGCGCAACAATTATAACCAAAATAAGGATAGGGAAGTCAAAGAAAGTCATCTCCAGGAATTCGCGAATCGGAACATTTGTAGGCCCCATGGGTGAGATGTCAAGTCTTCGGAACGGGAGATCCGCTCGAATACGCTGAATATGGAGACCGTTATCGGCATTCCTTTGGGACCTCGACTAGTTTTAAGGTATGACATAGTTTCGATCAGACGAGATGCATGGAAATGTCATGTTTTAGTGTGAAGCGGTGATTCCTCCGGCAAGTATGCAATCCTAAGACAACAGACCAGGAGTGGAGAGTAATAAGCGAGAGCTATATATAATGTACATTTTTCCATTCCTTGATTTCAATCAATTCGTGGACATTTCGCTTTTGAATAAGCTTGGCGAAATTTCACTCTGGGATCTCTCCCTCTGAACCCTGGTATAGGTTTCCGTAACCTCAACCATAGGTCCTTGTCCTCATCCACCTCCAGCACTAATCTTCCTTAAGACCCGTCCTCGTTTCCGTGTGTTCCTCACTTAGGGGCTGGTTGACAACGAAAGCGCTCGCGACCAATGCAATCCCAGCCATACAAGCGTACATAATCCACATGTTCCGCAGACTAGAGGAAAAGGCATTGGCAACAGTCCGAACCTTGGAGGGGTCAGAAATAGTCTTAATTATCTCCGTGCTAGCGGCCGCTGAAGAACCGGTCAACTGTTCCACTAGTTCGTCCATCAGGCCTGCTCGTTGTAATGCCTTGCGCTCATTTGCCATGCTGTTCTGGAAGACCACCCCTCCTACAACGATAGAAATAGACATAGCGATGGTTCGGATGAAGCCCAGCATTGCTGTGGCGCTTGCCGTATCGTCCTGAGCAACCATGGACTGCAAGGCAATCAGGGGGGGCGCAAACAGGATCGCTGATCCGGCGCCTCCAATGAGCTGGAATAGAACCAATTCCACAAGAGGGGAAGATGGGTTCAGTCGAATGAACAATCCGGTCCCAAGGGTAAGGAGAATGGCTCCGATCCAGATTTGCTCCACGTATTTGCCGGTCCGATGGATTAGCCAGCCTGAGATGCCACTGAAAAGTCCTTCGGCGAGCACCAAGGGTAGGACCAACAGTCCTGATCGCATAGGACTTGCTTGCTTGGCTGACTGGAAGTAAAGTGGTAACCAATATTCGCAGGCAATAAATACCTACACACTGTCAGCCACATTTATTGTTTGATTTCATCGAAACTCGATGTATCCCTGGGCTAACTATCAGGGGAGTGAAATATTCAATAGTAAAAGGAATATTCGTGGTCTCACTCACCGCTCCATGGAATAAAGTAACCAACGATACGGCCATATTCGACCGGTTTTTCAAGATCCTCAGCGGCATTAGTGGGTACTTCGCAACGTGCTTTTCCCCATAGAGAAATACAACCGAGAGCAGGGATCCGATCACTATGAGGCATACCACTTGAGGAGAATTCCAAGCAAACGTGGCACCCCCAAAACTTAGGCCCATGAGGACCATCAGAGTGAAGCCGAGGATCGACAAGCTCCCCAACCAATCGATGGCTTTCAATCCGTCCGCCACTTTCGTCTGCGGGTTATGGACGTCTAAATAGAAGAATAGCAATATGAATGCCAATCCACAGATTGGGAGGTTTATCCAGAAGCACCACCGCCACGAAGAATATTCCGAGAATACACCTCCGAGAATCGGTCCGAGGCCGCCTGAAATTGTCCACATGAATTCCAGGATACCCATATAGAGACTGCGGTGTCTATAGAGCATTTAGAAAACATTGCTCATCAAGGGGTTGCCGGACCGAGAAGGTAAGGGTGATAACGCACCGGACACTGAAAAGGTCGGAGACAACGATCATGACTAGCTGCATCAGACCACCCCCTGCTATACCCTGTAGAGCTCGACCGGCGATCAACATTTCCATATTTATCGCAGCTGCGCAAATGATCGAACTGAGACAAAACCAGACCACGGCACTGAGTAAGATGGGCTTGCGACCCCATATATCCGATAGCTTAGCCCACATGGGCGCCGCAGCAGCACTGGCTAAAAGGTAGGCACCTCCAACCCATGTATAGCCACTTGCCGAATGTAAACGCGCGGAGATCGTGGGTAATGAGGTAGAGATAATCGTCTGATCCAAGGCCGCTATGAAGAGAGATAGCTAGAACAGCATGAGCATTAGTGACTCGAGGGTGTTTTGAGGCAACGATAACACGAGGAGGATTACACATAGAGCGAGCATGATAGCAAATATCTGAATCTTTCCACGCTCGATTCCTGGCTCGCTTGATTTTTGTGAGGTGTTTACCGCATGCTGGAGTTCAAATGGGTGGGCGTCTTGGTCCTGGAGTTGTGTAGGGTTTCTCGAAGTCACGATATCAGCGGAACTCACGGCGGAGCTCTGCCTGATAGATGAGAGCTCGACACCGTTGTCGCCCATCTTGGATGACTATCCTCGAACAGTGGTTTTTGACCATAGTGCGCTATAAAGCAATATATATAGCACGGGATCGATGGTCGGCCGGAGTTTGTTTCCTGACTAAGGACACCGTGAGAGAATACGAGCGACCCATCTAGATTACCTATTGGATATTCCCCATCAGTCACCGGCCTCGGCATCTATATGACAGATATGGACGGGCCCAGGCTCCAAATTGAATAATCAATGAGCACGGATGCAAATGTCAATTTTTTTCTTCCTACGGTGTTCCTTTTGACACACTACCACTAGGAACCAGTTGTTCCCTACTTCACCGAATATCATAACCTCGGATAATTGATATCATTCGTTTCCAATGTCCCAAGGAATTGTTTGCAGCATTGATCGCCTTCCGACTCATCGTTATATTCTGCCCTTTTGGATTAGTTTGCCATATTCCCAGTCCTGGCATCGTTCTGAGGTACGATCTACCGTCTGCGGTGTCGGCTGGTTTGGTTCGTGAAATCACTGGTTTACGTGTCATGTTGCGGAAGAAATGGCGAATGCAAGCCAGTGTCGGAGTCAGTATATCAGAAATGCGCAGTCCAACGTTATAGACACCGAAAGGTGTATGACTGTGGGCAATATTTTGTGCTGTCTGACTCAAACCTGCCCGGGATTATCAGCACTAAGACCATCTATCGCAAATCATTCGAGAATTATGAACATACCGCCAAATGTCGCGAAACCCGTCCTTCCCTGCTGAGCGTCGTCCGCCGAACCGAGATGTACCAACTGATCTGATTGAGGGGCCACGGAAAGAAATTAGATGTCGCTGGATGCATTGCGCGTATGCTTGAGAATGTCGATCACACCCGTTTCAGCGACTCCGTCAGCGACTCGACCCACGAAA
Source organism: Aspergillus hancockii (assembly GCA_001696595.2). Lineage (NCBI taxonomy): Eukaryota > Fungi > Ascomycota > Eurotiomycetes > Eurotiales > Aspergillaceae > Aspergillus > Aspergillus hancockii. The sequence goes on from MBFL02000009.1 coordinate 221,432, forward strand.
TGACAGCATCTCCAGGCATTCGGGTGATAATAGGCATATCATAAATGGCGATTGGTCGCTCCAGTTCCGGGCACTAGTTGTCTCATTTGCGAAGCGATAAATAGATTCGCCTCGGGCGTTTCTCACTAATACTTCGCGACTGTTGCACGATTCTTCAGGTGGGCACACAAGAACTGACATTAGCTAAATGGCATACTTCAACACTAAGGGCTTAGCACGGATATATACCTTACATTTATAAACATCAGCTTCATGCCAAAAGTACTAAAGTGGTCTGCTTTTGATAATGGGTCCCCAGCCGACTCATCACGAGCAATGCCCAGATATTTTGCGTCAGATTTTAGAGATTTGTGGCGGATTGTTCGATTAGATTATTCTTCCCGAGTAACAATTATTACTGTCCATCAGTATCATGCTAGGCTATAGATACGGAGGGTGGCAATCTAATCTACATAGAATTGACATGTTTAGCCAACCGAAGATAAGGACGACTCATACAGAAGTCAGTGTATATCGTCAGAAATCCTTCCTCCGATGCTCTACTAGAATTGGTATACTAGTATTTTCCCCTCTCCCCGTCCTTGAACTTCAACAACCGCAAGCCGACAAAGCACACCACACCCGCTGTGACCATGACCGCACTGAACAGCTCTGCCTTCCAGAACACGCCACGTTCCAAGTCCAACAGTGCCCCGGCAATGGGGTTCCCGATCAACAGGCCCAATCCTGCGAACGTGAAGGACATCCCCATGCGCGTGCCCACAATGCTCATGTTGGGGCTCAGTCGCGCTACGATCGTCGGTGGCAAGGAAACAATCGCGCCGGACGCAAAGCCATATAGACACGCAAAAACAATTGTACCGGCCACGTTCTTGATTCCTATCCAGGCAAATGCCAGGATGGCCGCCATCAGTCCCATGGGAATGATGGTGTTTAGCGAGCCGATGCGGTCTGCCACGAGGCCTGGCGTGACGCGACCGAAGACGGAGGTTGCGTTGAGGATAGCGATGATATAGAAGGCGAGGTTGTCGGTGGAGTGCACCACCGTGCTCATATAGGTGGGGAGGTAGAAGAAGGGGAAGTACAGTCCGACAAAGGCGCAAAAGAGACCGAAGCTGAAGATGATGAAAGGAGCTTCTTTGAAAGCGGAGAGATCGAGCAATGACCGAGTGCTCTTGGGTGGTGGGAGTCGCATGCGCATCACGGTCAAGGAAATTCCGAGTCCGCCTAGGGCGATGAAGGCGATGATCCGCGTGGTCCAGCCAAAGCCCAGAGGCTCGATAAGTTTGCGGAAGATGATCGGGTAAATGACGGAGCCTGGGAAGTTAGTACCGGCAGCAACGTCGATTATCATGCAGGCACCTACCGATACTCCCTCCGGACGCAGTGATGCCTGTTGCCACGGCCCGCCGGGTGGTAAAGTAGGTGGCTACAATGGCAATGCTGGGCAAGAACAGGAAGGCACAACCGATGCCCACCACAATGCCGTGCGCAAGGAATATCTGATAGTACTTGCTCGCGAGCGAGGTCATCATCAGACCAAAGACCACGAGGAACGAGCCTAGGGCTATCATCGTCTTCAGGTAACCCTTGTCAAAGAAGGGCCCCGCAACGACGCCGACCAGGAACAAAAGGAACCCCTGAACGGTGCCGATCCATGAGATGGAAGATGGAGAATGCTCCGACAGTAGATTGGTCTCATAATAGGTCTGGTACACACCAAAGGTGTTTACCACGCCCCTATGTAGACGGATTAGTAACTAACGGGGAAAGATGGCAGGTAAGAATTGCTTACCAGGAATTGAAGAACAGAAAGAAAGCCCCAGCAACTTGAAGCCATGCAACCAGTCCCCCATTTGGAGGCGGGGGAGGATCAGTCGAAGCTGCTGCTTGAGTTGGCACTGCTTTTTCCGTATCGGAATCTTCTACGGGGAGGGTGGAGGGAGGAGTAGATGACCCATCACTGCGCTTGTCCATGTCGACGGTCATGGGAAGCTGCGAACGGAGGGCAAAAGCGAGAAGCAGACCACAACAGAGACGAATGGTGTCATTGTGATATTTGGCACAGCGGGCAGGGGACTATAAGAACTTCAACCAACGCAGAAGCAACCCATTCAAAGCATATTCAACATTCAGGAATGCATTAGGTGATGGGAGAGAAAACAACATTACTAATTTACTTAATTGATGGCCAGATACTGGGTTCTATTCGTTTCTATGCAGGGGTGCCCTCATACCCCTGTGAGAGCGAATCAATTGGCCTCGGGGAATCCCACCGTAAAGATGAGTCTTCGTATTCGGCCCACCGGACGCCCGATCAAGACTTTTGCTTAAGTGTGTTAAGTCGGCGCCACCCGGCCTGGCAACAGGGATCGAGATCCTCCCGAAGATCGGCCTTGCCAAGATCATCGTCTTGAAATCTTGCCCGGAAGTGAGTCGAACACGGAGGTTCCGGTGCCGTTGCTAGATCGAGGTTAGGGCTTACTCAACGTGCCTTGATTTTGACTGGAATACGGAGTACCATCGGTGTGATCACTCTTCTTATTCTTCATCTTCATTTAATTACTGGATAATGACCGTGGAATGCAGATCTTATCCAGTAGTTGGCATTGATACGAACGCCTGGAGCCTCCTCTGGTATGCAACTAACCAACTCTAGTCGATGACTCACTTCCATGCATCAAACACCAAAACCTTCTTTCGCTCGCCTACACTTCCTGCCTCGTGTCGGCCCAGAGCATCCTGCAACTGTCGTTCCAGGCCCTCATCTCCTCGCTTCCACCGCACATACTCCAACGCCGGCGCCTTGAGGGTCCCTTCCGTGAACAAGCGCGCGAACCACTCCATCAGCGCGGTCTGATGGAACGATGACCGTCGTCCTAGGCAGTCGCTCAGCCGGAACGCCTTGAGGGTGATGTTAAGCTGCCACAGAAATTGTCGCAGGCTGCCATCAGCCGTCGCGGAGGACACACCCAAAAAGCCGGCCGTGACCAGCGTGCCACCAGGAACTAGGAATGACGCCATCTGGCGCGCAAGTGCATCGTCAGAGATGAAATCTATAGCTAGACTGATACGTTTACCAGTCAGGATTTCAGCACCGGTTGCTGCGAGCTCATCTGTGGTCAGCACGACAGATGCACCGTGGGAGCGCAGCGAACGCTTCACGCGCTCTCGCTCGTCCTCAGAGTCGCGGTTACGGATCACCGAGATGACGCTAAGACCCTGCAGCTGAGCCAGTTGGCACACGAAATGACCAACAGCGCTGGTGGCGGCGTTCTGTATAATCCAGTCACCGGGCTCGAGAGTGTGATAATCCCGCAGCAAGAAATAGGCCGGTGCCACGCTCATGCGCAGAATGCAAGCCAGGCGCGGATCCAGCGTCGATGGCACGCGCAACACGTCGCTCTCTTCCAGGAGCGCATGAGTCCTCCAGGACCCCTGACAGTGGGTGCGCAAGATGACGGTATCTCCAACGTGGAATTCAGTCACGGCCGATCCCGTCTGGGTGATGCGCGCCGCTCCATCTGAGCCTGGAATCGGATAGCGCTCGCCACTAGCGAGTGTGACTGCATTGCGCGGCTTGACGGGGTATTTGCCATACAGAACGAGAAAGTCCAAAGGATTGATGGGAGCAGCGAGCAGCTCCACGAGGACCTGGTGGGGACCACAGTTGGTGGGCGTGGGATTTGGGACGAGACGGATCTCCCTCGCGGGATCTGAGGCCTCGTACGAAAAGACAACAGATTCAGCCATTTGGTGTAACCGGGGGAGGCCACAGAAGGATTGGAACTTTGCTCGATGATTGGTGGAGAAGTATTTCCCTGGATCAATGAATGGTAGTTGATGTCAAGAGTGTTGTTGTGTATAGCCCATTTATAGCCGAGTTGACACACAGATCCCGTTAGAACGGCTAAGGCCCAAGCGCGAATTATGCATTAGAATGGATCAAGAAAAAGCAAAAAAGGGAAAACAGAGATTTTACGCAGGAATGAGGTGAGATTTTAGCGTGGCGCCACCTCCTGACGCGCAGAGGACAAGAGATCTGATACCATTTTAGGGCGAGCTTGTCACATACCCTGACGAATTTCGCACTCGGTTACATTGTCTGATTCCAGTATAGCTGCATTTTTCATACATTAAGCTCCCTTTCAAGTGGGTTTTCGAATCCTTGTCTGCAGCCCAACGCAGATCAAATACGGCCCACTTTTGCCCATGATTAGTATCATCCCACGACGTTGTAGCACATGGTACGAAGAATGGATGACTTGCTCTTGCAGACTGCAGTGGCTTTAAGTGCTTGGCGCTCAGATGTTCCCAAACGTCTGCAGCCTTTGGGCCTGAAGGTAAGGCCCTGGTTCGATTCGGAAGCTGCCATATTTTCTCTGATAGGCCATGTGTTACTCTTGTCGATCGACAATATAATCCCGGTACGGACACGAGAAATTCGCGTATTAGCGTCCACCGGTGATTCCTCGGTCACCGGATTCGCTTCGGGGTGGGAGTTATGCAACACCATGCAAGGATAGAATCAACCACATGGTCGTTTGGTGCAGCCATGCCAGTGCAAATCGCTCGTGTCTGCACGACCGCCTGGTTGACCCTGGCTATCCCGGACTGTCTTGTCGGACAAAGCGAAGTTCGCCCGACGCTGTTGATAATCCCTGCCGAAACGTGCAGATACCACGCCTTTGACCAAATCAAACCATCTAGACGACAGTGTGGTTCAAGTAAGAGATTGAAATGGGATCTCTACCTTCTAAATTTGGCTGCAACGGTTGATTCTAGCCAAAAGTGGAGATACGCTATGCTGCTCATATTGGATTGCCGGCGGATGGGGAGAGACGGCAAGATTCGGAGACATTCCAAGGGTGAGAGCATTGGAATTGATCGTGTCATTGGGGGCTCATGAGAATGGAAGAGCTGCTAGTAGGCACGAATGGTGGCTTCAGCTCCCAACGCGCCTACATGGTCGCATCGTGCTCATGATGATGTCGACCCTTTTTGTCTCTACTAGAAGATCAAAGATAAATAGCATTGCATCTCCCTCTATAATCACTCTACCCCAGAGAGTAGCTCAAGAGGGTTGCAGCCTCCGAAATTGCTTTGTTCATATCTATATTTCCTTTCCTCGTTTTGCGCATTGGTCCATCGGGATGGCCCCCGTCGCCCTTCGGGATATCACAGAGACCCCTGAGCTGCAGGCCACTCAACTCGCTCCAACCAAAGCCGATTCATTTACTCCTCTTCGTCATCCCTCTCCTCCTTACGTTGTCACTGACTATATCAGATATCAAGTAGAATGGAATCCTGATGCGCCCGCCGTGCAGTGCGAGGGAGAGCAGCCTTGCACCTATACGGAACTGTGGGCACTCGTCATTCAAATTGCTACGGCTGCTCGATTCCGCTCCGGTCGTATTGTCCCGGTGTGCATGGACCCCTCAGTTGAGTTCGTGGCCACCGTTCTAGCCATCATGTACTCAGGTTCCGCATATGTGGTGCTTGATCCAGAAGGTTCTGCGCAGCGCAACCGTTCCATCGCGGCCGATTGTGGCGTTGAACCTGTCGTTGTCCATGACAATTATGCCCGGTTCTTTGACCAGAGCATCAGCATTGAAGGTATTCTTTCAAGCACTAAGCCGGCAGAGCCATGGACTTCTTCAGCCAACGTCAGCCCGTCAGACCTTGCATACTTGATCTATACCTCGGGTTCAACCGGAACCCCAAAGGGAGTACTCTTGAGTCACCGTGCGGTCTCTCATGGCATTGATCATTTCAATCTCAACAGCCGCAAACGATGGCTGCTCTTCTATAACCCGATCTTCTCCGCAGCCCAACGTACTGTCCTGGCTACCTTAGCCAAAGGGGCTTGCCTCTGCCTCGCCAGACGAGACCGACTCGCCACTGCATTGCCAGAAGTCCTGAACAATCTGCAGATCGATTCTCTGGGAATTACGCCTTCTGCATTGGCCTTGCTATCTCCCAGTGAGACCCCGGAATGCCTTCAGCAGATCACGACCGTCGGTGAGCCACTCAGTCAGGCGTTGGTAGACACGTGGGCGGACAAGGTCCATTTGCGCGTCTCATATGGCCTCAGTGAATGCGCTCAGTTGAACTTTTCGCGCCAGCTCCAGCCAGGAGATAACCCTCGCAACCCCGGTCGACCAGCCGATACCACCACCGCCATCATCCTAGCACCGGGGGGTACCAACCCTCTTCCTGTAGATGAGCCGGGAGAGCTTTGTCTTTATGGCCCTCAAGTCGCCAACGGTTACCACCAACGGCCGGCGGAGACTCAGTCTGCCTTTGTAAAGGCGCCCGAGGGCCACCCCGGCACGATGATGTTTCGCACTGGTGATTTGGCGGTCTCGCGGGCCGATGGCACCTTTGAGATTCTCGGTCGCATTGACCATCAAGTCAAGATCCACGGTCAGCGAGTGGAGCCGGAGGAAGTTGCGGCCAAATTAGCCTCGGCCACGGGGATTGCCGGTCTGGTATGCGTGGGATGCTATATCAATGAACGCATGTCGCTTGTGGCTGCGGTGATCCCTGCCCCTGACACTGATTGGGGCCAGCTCGTGCAGGACCTACGGAACAAGGCCCGCAACTCGTTCCCTCCATACATGGTGCCCAGCTATTGGTTGTCTTTCGCAGAGTTCCCGGTCAATCAAAATGGCAAGGTGGACTTCCGCGCCATTAGTCGACTCGCCGAGACAACTGAGGTTAGCCGGCTTTTAGGACATAGCGTGGCAGTGGATGGTAGCTGTTATGGGATTGCCTTGAGTGACATTGGCGCTGAAATTGCGCAGGTCTGGGCGAAGGTTCTGACGCTCGACGCTTCCTCCATTCTCCCTACTGATTCTCTTGTGGCACTGGGAGGAACTTCAATTGACGCAATACGGGCTATTCGGGAATTGAAGCAACGCGGAATCAATGTTGAATTGGCGGATATGCTCCAAGCTCAGACGTTGGAGGAGATTGCGGATGTCGCGCAGGTTGACAAGGCACATAGCGATATCACTCATGAGTCCGCTGGGCCGTTCTCGTTCATCTCTGACGAGGAACATAAGGCAGAGCTGATGGCTGACCGCGGAGTCATCGATGCCTATCCCGTAACAGCATTGCAGGAGGGAATCCTTGCCAGTACAGTGCAGGGGAACCAGGACTATCTGTACCAGCGCATCTTCGACATCCGCCACCTCGACTTGGTCAGATTGCAATTGGCATTCCAAGTAGTTTTTTGGCGTTCGCAGCTTCTCAAGTCTACTTTTATCACTGCGGCTAAGGGCTTCGTCCAGGTGGTGCGCAGCAGTTTCCACCTGCCCTGGGCCGAACTCTCTGTGAGCCTGTCCGACTATCTGCAAGCGGACAAGAAGAGAGGCATAGCCCTGGGTGAACCCTTCATAAGGGTTGCAGTGCTGGATGGCTCTATCTTGGTTGTATCTGTGCATCATGCTCTGTTTGACTTCTGGTCCCATGGCTTTCTCTTTAACGATGTTGCCCGCGTGTACTATGGCCGGCGCCCCGAGAAACGCCCGGCATGGAAGTCGTATGTATCGCTCCTCCACGCCCGAGACACCAAGGCATCCCGGGACTTTTGGAGGGAGCATCTTTCCGAAGCAGTACCTACCATTCTTAATTACAGTCCGGTCCCAGAAACATCCACGGTGGCGCGCACTCTCACTCGCCAAGTACAAAGCACCGCGGCCGCTCTCCATGTGCCACCGAGTGCCATTTTCCATGCGGCTTGGGCTCTGGTCCTGTCTTCACATATCTCATCTAGGTCTGTCACGATGGCAACGGCTGTTTCTGGACGAGAGCTGCCTCTGCCAAGTATTGAAGCACTCAATGGGCCCACACTAGCGGTAGTCCCCTACGCCGTAGTGATCGATCCAGAGCATACCCTGCAGCAGCTAGTGCAATCGGTCAATGCCAGTCTCTGGCAAGTGGTCAAGCACTCACAATCCGGTGTCCGCAATGCTCTTGCAGCCGCTGGACGCCAGTCCTCTACCCTTTTTGACACCATGGTCAACATCCTGGTCAGTGGGAAAGATGAGGACGAGTTCTCCAAGGAGGTCTTCCAGCTCCATGGCCGACGGCCCATTTGGAAAACAGAATACACAACCCTGAACATTGAGGAGAGTGCGGCCGGACTTAACATTACTCTCACTTCGCCCATGGAAGCGCGTCGCCTAGGGTTCATTCTAGATCAATTCTGTATGGCGCTCAACCTAATTACATCCAATCCACGACAGACCGTGAAGGCAACGAGCCTTGTCACCGAGGAGGAGTTAAAGTTCTTGCTCCATTCGACTAATGTTTTACCGGTTGCTACTCGCACACTTCACGGCCAGTTTGAAGCAATGGCTCAGCTATATTCTGACCGCACCGCGATCAACTATCAGAATCAGCAGCTCCTCACATACGCGCAGCTGAACTCGCAGGCCAACCGAATGGCGAACTATCTTTCTGAACGTGGAGTTGTCCGTGGAGACATTGTTCCTCTGCTTTTAGAGAAGTCACCCTTGATGATCACGACCATTCTAGCCTTGTTCAAGCTTGGAGCAGCTTATGTCCCTCTCAGCCCCGAGAACCCCTTGGAGAGAAACGCGTATATCGCCCACGACGTCAAGGCCCAATGTGTCCTCACCGAGACGGAACATGAATTTTACTTTGCCTCGGACGACGACATCCCAATCCTTCTGCTGGATCAGGCCAGACTCTGTGCCTACTGCCCAGAATTGCAGCATGCAACCGTATCTCCCGATGACTTGGCATATCTCCTCTACACCTCCGGTAGTACCGGTCTGCCTAAAGGTGTCATGGTAACCCACGGTGCATGCGCAGCAGCCATGCAATCTATCATTGACTTCGAGCATCGACAAGGACAAGAATCGCGAATGCTACAATTTTCGAACTATGTGTTTGACGTCTCGCTGTACGACTTTTTCGTTGCACTCCACAGTGGTGGCACTCTCTGCATTGCACCATCCGACCGACTTCTGAATGACCTCCCCGAAGTTATTACGGAGATGAATGTTAACCATGTCTTCTTGACGCCGACTGTGGCCCGACTGCTGAGCCCTAAGGATGTGCCCACGTTGGAATCCATGACCGTTGGCGGCGAGCAGTTAACCCGCGACGTGGTGACAACATGGGCCTCACAAGTAACCCTTCGCAACGGTTATGGTCCGACTGAGGCCTCTGTCTTGGTCACAATGAAAGACGTCAGCGTAGACACCGTTGGAGGAAATATCGGGACGCCTCTCGCCTCCGTCGGGGCCGTCATTCTGGAGGCAGACGGGGTCGGTCTAGTCCCTTATGGTGCGATCGGAGAGCTGTGTTTCTCTGGCCCTCAACTTGCTCAGGGATACTTCAAAAAGCTAGATATCTCTGCTGCTGCGTTTATCGAGTGTGAGGCCCTCAACGGTCAACGCTTGTACCGTAGCGGCGATCTGGCCCGCTATCTTCCCAATGGCGATATTGAATGCTTGGGTCGCAAGGATGATCAGGTTAAAATTAACGGACACCGCATAGAGCTCGGAGAGATTGAGCAAGCTTTCTTACGGACAGGTGAGGTCAAGGATTGTGTCCTGACGGTCTGGAAACAGAACAGCATTGCCCATCTCGTCGCAGTTGTCGTTTTCAATGCTGCTACTGGGTCGTCAGACGAAATCCTTCCTTTGGTTGACTACGCGGAGCAGGCGCAGAAGCTTCGAAGCAACCTGACTGGACTGACTCCATATATGATTCCTAAAGCAATTGTACCGCTCGCCTCCCTGCCTAGGCTACCATCGGGCAAGGCGAACCGAAAACAGCTGAAGGCGATGGTGCAGGCATTAAGTCAGGGTGAACTCACCCGATTTTCCTTCGACAAGCCCAAGACCGCCCAGTCAAATGGGGCGATCGTGCCACTCGCTTTAGAAACACAAAGGATTCTACAGCAGGGGTGGATCGAAGCGCTTCAGCTGCCTAACGATCAGTTCGGGTTGGAGGCCGACTTCCTCAGCTTAGGTGGTGACTCTATCGCTGCCATTAACCTTGTTAGCTGGCTTAGGCGCAAGCAGTTAAAGATCTCTGTACGAGATATCCTCAAATATCCATTGCTAGGAGCCATGGCGGAGCAGCTGCAAGGCGAGACACACGAGGGCCAGCAGACCCAGCAGGAGACTTTTACCCACCCATCGGACCTTGATGCTGCTATTACTTCCTCCGGCCTGCAACGGAATGAGTACGATTATATCTACCCTTGTCCGCCGGGACAGGCAGAGTTCCTGACCCAAGGAGCGCATCCCGAAGCCCTGTGGAGTTTAATGACAGTCCGTAAAGTTGGCGAAGACTTCGATGCCATGCAATGGGTTGATCTCGTGCGACGCCTCACCGAAACCAACGATATTCTGCGCACAACATTCACTCGCTCGGAAGGCAAATGGTACGGCGTCGTTCTTTGCGATGCTACCCCGGTCGTTAAACTCTACGACGGTATAAGCGACGAGCAGCGACAACCCATCCTGGAGAACATCAGAAGCTCCCAGTTTGTCTTCGGCAAGCCCTTCATTCAATATGCCATTCTCCGTCTCTCAACAGGCGAGACGCAAATTGTCACCAAGCTGGACCACGGCCTGTACGACGGAACTCTCCTCCGCATCTTTGGCGAACACTTCGAAGCCTACCAACGAGGCGTTGCTTTGGACCGATTCACCCCATTCCGAGACTTCGCAATGCACATCTGGCAGATGGACAAGGCGCCTATGAGAGCTTTCTGGACACAGGCCGACAAACGTCCGATCGCCTTCCAGTTCCCGAGCAGCAGCAGCAGCAGCGGCAGTGAGCAGCCACGAATTAACTCTGTCTTTGTGCACACAATCAACCTCGAATTCGACACCTTCGCCAAAACCACCGGCGCCACTGTTTCCATAATCTTCCAGTCCATCTTCCAGCTCTGGCTCTCACTTCGTAGTCATCAACGTGATGTCGCCTTCGACTACCTCTACACCGGCCGCAATATCGACCTCCCTGATCCTCAGACGATCAACGGCACCTGTGCCAATTTCGTGCCCATGCGATCCAACATCGACGCCCAGATGCGAGTACAGGAGTATCTGCTGCAAACACAGGATGAGTTTTGGCAATACACGGAAAATAGCACCATGGGCATGGAGGACATCCTCGAGGCATGTGGATCGACTCGAGAAGAGTGTGCGAACCAGACTCTCTTCCTCTTCCAGCCTTTCGAGCCGGTTGTTGCGGCGGAAAAGCCGTACCAGAAATTTGTGGTCATGGCCAAGTCGGAGGTGACGATGCCACAACCATATGCGGTCGTGTTTGAGGTTGTCAAGACGGCTGATGTTAATGGGTATAAACTCAAGTTTGCGTATGATGAGAGGGTCATAGGCAAGGAGCAAGTGGAGAAGGAGACTAAGGTGATCGAGGGCATGTTAACGAAGGTTATCGAAAACCCGGGGGTATCTGTTGGAGATGTTTTGGGATCGTTTTCGTCCTGATCTGTTTTACTTTGTTGTTCTGGCACTCAAGGGTGTTGGTGTTCCTCCTGAAGATGGTTCAACTTTGTTGTATACTTCCTGCTCTTGTGCTAGTCTGATTAAAGTGATCTTGTGAAGTGCCTGGACCTATAGCTTAATAGACGTTATTAGCCTACCAAGAAACCAGGATACGCTGTCAGTATACTCGCAGAGTATGGTGAAAATATCTCCTATCGGTTTTTTTTCCGCCTGGTTGCGTGCGTTTCTTGCTATTCTTCTTTCAATCCTGTTCCTACGTATGCTGCCACTGGTGCAGTTGCCCCTTGTCAAGGCACTTCCATCTTGTCATTGTAACATTGACAGCCACACTTTTCACCGCACTGATCGTCAGACTTTCCGGGGTACCCCGCGGTCAAGCAGGAGCACCTTTTAGCCGCGAGGGTGCCCGTCACGAAAAGGGACATGAGGCGAATTTCACGAAGTGACATCTTGGGCTGGCAGAGTCTGTAGAAGGCTAAGACCATAGGAGAAAATACCTTGCAGGTTGAACTGCATTTGCCGGCTGTTTGACGAAAATGATTGTATATCGCAAGGTGAACACCGACATAGATTTGAGGTTTCTCCGCTCTTCGAGACAGTGCCGCCATTCATCGCTTCGAGTACTTGGAGGGCTGCTCGCAACCAGCCCTCACTCCGTATGCCGAGACCGTATTCAGGACAGCTGTTCTCTCGTGTTGGAGGAGCCCTAACCCCTTCCGTGGAGATCAACCTGCAATGCTTGATGAGTGACAGCGAGGCTGTGCGGGAACCTCGTCTTCGTGTTCTGGCCGAGAAATGTAAACCTGCCAACCGCGGAGGGACGGGATTAACATTTCCCAAGCTCGCTTCAGAGAGAGATCCGACCTGAAGGAGTCTCTGCAACTTTCTATCGATGTACTTACAGGAAGAGACTATACAATGATCGACGGCTGCTTCGATGCGTCAGGTTCATGTCTGCTCAGGGAATTTCCGAAACTTTATACAGGAATGAGTTGTACTCGGTGGTGTGTATAATCCGAGAATGATGTAAATACTATATATACTCTGCTCGAGACAAAGCATAGCTGCAAGATGTCATAGAATAGCGCTGGATAACCTCTACCGTGGTTTAGCATTCTTGATTATAGGTAGAGCCCAAATCATGGTCCTGATTGACTGCATTTTATGCTCGTCCCTTCATTTCTTACCCAGTAGAAACTAGAAGGACCAACTGGGATATTGAAGTTATTAACCCCGGCGAAACGACCCTAATGGAGGCTCGAGTCTTCTATAGCCACAACCACCAATTGGGCCGAGAAAATATTCCGATCTCCGTCCCTGAGAGTCCCGAGAGGAGTCAAGCCTCCGTTTCTTCCTCACTCTTGACGGAGCTCAAGTACTGGATATTAAAATAGTATTTCAGGTTATTCAACCCCTTTTTTATTCTAAGAACAAGTTGGCCACCCAGAAGGGCTTGACTTTCATTGTTTAACATTAAAGCAGCTGTTTAGCTCTTGTCCGGCAAAATTATGGCTCTTTCTGACTGGCCCCCATTCTATATGTCGGATACTTTTTCGAGGAACTGCACAGTAAATCAGAAGGCTTGCGTTTCGGTGTATATCACACGCCTCGAAGAGACGCTTTGTTGGCTATCCGGCTCCTAGCTGGGGTATTGTCTTCGTTACCGTACGTAGCCTTCAAGGTCAGAAAATATTCCCGTATCCAATGACTGCCACTTATAGCCTCCGGTGTTTAATAAAATCGTGACTGAAATCGCATCGACAACGGTAGTTACTCAACTGATGTGTATTTCTCCAGTGTACTCCGTATTCGACCCGCTGATGGGCAAGGCTCTATGTTTATCTCGAGCTAATCTGGGCGTGTTTGCCAAGACGCAAGGCTGGCACTCTCCCAGGGATCTCGCGACGACAGGCTCGAAATGGTCAGAAGGGTCAGCCACCGGGGAGTATGTTTAATGACCCTGAGACACCCGCAGACCCTGAATCAGTGGACGTCCTGCATCAACCGCAAGCGCCTCGTTTCATTTGCTCGTCGAATTTGTCCAATTCGGGCATGTCTGCAGTTCGGCCCGTGACTAGCCCTAATTGAGAAGACTTGCTAGCCTCATTTGTGACCAAATAAGCGATCGGGATTCTTCAGTGCTGCAGGGACAAGGCGCTAACATGCACCGAGTCTAGTCACTGCACGCTCAACTCGGCGCTTGGGAAGCGTCGGCCAATGGATACAGTAGTTGGCATCTGGCAGATACGAAGAGGCTCTTTCAGCCGTAGCAAGCTTGCTGAGGAAGCCTTGCGCTTGCTTGCTCGTGGGCTTATGGGGACACTCGCGTAGATAACGCTCCCCTCTCCCCCATCGATATGGGCTCCTATACCCGTTCCTCACTTTTCTCTTCGACCGCGTGGGCTGTTGCCCGACCCCATAATGTCTGATGCCCTCAGTGTGTACACCGGGGCCTGGGTTAATTGGTCCCATGGCCTCGTTCTCGGTGCTACCGTCACCCTCCCCCAGGAGTATGCTGGATTACTGACGGCATTCCTGGCCATCTTCGTGTCCTTCGCCGGTACGATGATGTGGAGGATCCTCTGCTTTTTGATCCATCAAGCGTACACCACGCGCCCATCAGAGTCGCGGGACTTCCTACACCACACGCGGCAGGTGATTCTTCGGAACAGTGGGTCCGGGGGTGCTGCTGCGTGGTCGTTCACCTGGCTAGCATGGACGGCGGGTAGAAAGGCACCGCGCGCCCTACTTCGCATCGTTCCACTCATCCTGTTAGCCCTCCTCAATGTGGCCTTGTTCGGTATCTCGGGTGTCTTTTCCGCATATGTCACCAAGGTCCCTGGCAACACAACGATCGTCCTCGGTCCACACTGCGGCGGGTTTGACTTGAGCACCAAAAGCCTCATCCAGAACTCAATCTTCTTATCGAAGACGTTAGAGGACACCAAACAGGCGGCTACCTATGCGAACCAATGCTACCAGGGCAGCTCGTCGCTGGCTTGTGGCACCTACGTCCGACAAAGCATCCCTTTCACAACGAACCCGAATGCGTCGTGTCCGTTTGAGAAGGGGCTGTGCAACCCCACTGACCAGTCAGCCTTTGCAATGGATACAGGTTTCTTGGATTCCCACGAGGACTTTGGGATCAATGCCTCGCCCGAAAACCGCGTCAAGTTTCGACGGCTGACCACCTGTTCTCCCATCTATGGCAGCGACTTTGTGACTAATCGGAATGACTCCTACGGCCGTGGTCTCGTTGTCGAAGTCAATGCCGGACTGACCCCGGCAATGGTGAAAATCGGCAATAACTGGACATTCTCGTACATCGATCGCCTGGCGACAGACGGTGTCAGTGGCTACACGCTGCAGTAAGCTGTCAACTCCCATCCCGGACGAATATCGTTCATTTAACCATAGATATAGAGCGATCCAGAGCCAGGCGGACCCCACCGGGGCCTTGCATAGCGCCGGAAATATGTGGTATCCCGACCCTCGACTGAACACGACCGACGCAGATATCACCCTGATGATGCTCGCGCAGAATGATATTTATTATGCAACACCCAGTGACGACCCCTGGATACCCGCGCACAACGAACTGAACGGGACGGAGACCTATATACGGGATTACCGGGTGAACCTGCTTGGATGCATCGACCAATATCAGTTCTGCAATCCCAACGTACCGGGGGACGCGGGATGCAGTAAGGTGGCGGGCATCCAGTCCGTGTATAAAGATATGCTTGCGCGATTCCCGACGTTGAAGTGGAACGTGGCGCAAGTGACAGCGATCGGGCGTTTCTTGTCGATGGCTCCTTTGCGGACGATGTTCTATGCTGTCCATGGACGGGGTGACTCTGCGCTGAATAGTAAGCTCTTTTCTCCCTTCTTCTTTCTCCCCCGCTCCCACAGCGAAGACTAACCCTACCATCCTCCAGTCGCCCAAAAGCTCTACAACGGAATCCAATACGGTGTTCCCGCCACCCAATGGCAAATCGAAGTATCCAGCTGGTTCGCCCTGTCTCTGGCGAAGGAGCAAGCTTGGGCAGTGGAATGGGCAACTAGCCCGGTGAATTTCGCCCCTCGCACCACCGACGAGGAACAACCATGGAGCTATAGTCCGGCGACGGACGAGAGCGGGCAATACCAGTGTCGGAATCAACTCGTGCACAACTCGGGAGAGTACAAGAGCCTGTCATTGTTGGGAGTGGGCGTCATTCTTGGAGTCGGAGGCGTGATCATTCTCCTGGGACTGTTCCTGGACATCCTGGTCGGATTCTTTCAGCGCGGTAAAAGGAAGTATTTGCGGGAGCAGTGGGAGACGGAGGAAATATTGGGACTGCACAAGTCTTCATATCGGGCTCTGGGAGTGTCGACGAATTGGGCCGATGAGGTGCCCCCGAGCTCGGTCTTTCAGGGTCTTTCCCCACCAGGACCAGGCGAGTATCAATCTGTTCCTTTAGATGGTGCCAGTCAGGTTGGGAAGAGCGATGGGGGAATCCTTGTGTCGGAACAGCATGGCATTAATCGAGGTGCATCGGCGTAGCTCTGGTAAGATCAATGGCCTGTGGAATCTAAAGACATCAAGAAACTCCAGCAACGTCCTCGGTCGCAGATAGCGGACTCGTGGACTTACCCTGTTTCGCACCGAAGAAGTAACGTGCTTTAGTATAATATCTAATGAAACCTTTCCTGTTTAAGATCGTCTCTATCAATTGGGTTGGCCGATGCCCGAGAAGTCATCCCATTGTTTACGCCATCAATTTCCTTCCGGTCTATGTTATGAGTGATTGTCGACCGGCACATGCAATGGAACAAACAGTAACATAGGAAAAGCAGTTATAACCAGCCCTTTGTCTCATCACCGGCTTTCTGCAGATTGGACTGTTAGCGGCCTGGACATCAGCCCTACGGCAGCCCCCCAGGTATATTATGGGGCTTGGTTACTCTACAATACCCGATACCAAAGCCCTCCATTGAATCACCAATGCCCGTCCTTAATACACACATTGGTATTCCTAGTTATGTGGGTGTTCGTGTCTCACTGGACCAGGGCTACCGCCAGCCAGTGAATATAGGCGGAAGCCTTTCAAACCTCGAGTGAATGAATGCCCTAGTGTTTCTCACGGGATTAGCACCTTGATATCAAGAAGATTAGAGTAGAGTAAGGCTGAATTGGACTTCTTGCTGTTCTTCTGAGAACTAGTCATCTCATTCCTGGCATTTACTGTCTGTCCACCTCCCACTTCCAGTTCACTCTCCAGGCGCGACAACCAGTCCGACTCATTCGCTCGCCATGACCTACAACACGCACCTAGAAAAGTGTAAACGGGTGTTGAACATCAATGACCATCAACTTGCTGTCATCCGTGGTTGTATTCGCCATGAGTTCCGCCCGCGTCTCGTGTATTTTGGCAAATTGACGGGAGATCCATATCGTCGACTCCTCCGAACGGTTATTTTCCCATGTCTGCTGGTCGCTTTCCCGTCCGTCTTCAACCCCGAGAATCTCCACAATGAGCGGACTGAAGCGGCCATGTGTGTTCGTCGTCTGGTGATGCTCGAGAAGCAGTATGCAAGAAGGCGTCTAGGACTGACCCGTTGACTCGGGTAAGCATAACTTGGTCGGTTCGATGGATGTTTTTAACAGCTGGCGCAGATGGCATGCCTTTCCTTATTCCCGTCGGGTCGGTCGTTTTGCAGGGAACTTATATCATTCTCGCAAGCCAATCACTCGATTTTCTCCATACAATTTGAGTCTATCTCGTTGTCTTGGACAGCTGTGGCCGGGGGATGAAAGTCCTGGAGGACTTGCTATCGGAACGAGATGGGAACATATGTTGATGCTGGTACGGACGGGGGGGTTACCTCAGTGATGGCAATATCTTTGGTATCTTGACTTGAGTCTTTCTTTGTGTTCTTCTCTGTGATCGTCGGGTACGTGATGTCCTATACGTGAATGATGCCACATGGGAAGGAAACTGTTTTAATAATAGCCTGTTATGAACCCTTTGATACACCAACCCGCTGTGACTCTACTGGTAGTGGTACCTGGTGCAGCAGTTGCTCTCACCCCCCCAACATCTCACGCCTGCTACCGAGTAAGGTATGGGGAGCTGACCCCCTGAAAGGTAAGGCTGCAGTGCGGTTTCTTTATCCAGTCCACAAGAAGGTTGTTTGGTATCGGTCACAAGAAGCGACTTGATCACTAGGTTTCAATACTGGAAGTGAGCCAGTGATCAAGATCCGATGTCAAACTACTGCCCCTGCGCAGAGGCGCCATCCAGATCCGTGCGGGATCAGGGTACAATCAGTAATACAACAGTCACTAACATCCGGTAGTCTCTGTTCATGCTGCTATCACTAAACGGCAGCGGTCAAAATGGTTGAACATCCGCCTTCCTCCACACCTTTGTATCAGCGACAGTAGGATTCTGCCGTGTCAGTAACCGCGTCCGACGTAGAGAGGAAGTTGTATCGCTCATCGCGTTTCTCGGCCGATCTATATCATTTACGCTTGATTCATCACTGTGTTTTGGACTTCAGGAGTCAAAACTTGATGAGACCAACAGCCTTCTACGGCCGACTTCACTTGGAGGGAGGTGATATCACCATTAAACCTTTGCATAGTCGTTCAGTATGCAGAAGGAAGCCTCGGGTCTATGTTTGCATTGTGTCCCATCGCTTGCCGACTC